>JBBBWG010000559.1:37731-63507 GCA_037176905.1 Azolla pinnata
CGGTGGTGGTGAGTGATGGTGATGATGGCGACGGTGATGGTGACGATGGTGACGCGCTATGGTGACGATGGTGATGGCGATGGCGATGATGGTGATGGTGATGATGGCGACGGTGATGGTGACGATGGTGACGCGCTGATGGTGACGATGGTTATGGCAATGGTGATGATGGCGACGGTGGTGATGGTGATGGCGGCGGTGGTGGTGACGATGATGACGATGATGACGATGGTGAGTGATGGTGATGATGACGACGGTGACGCTAGTGATGGTGATGGCGGCGGTGGTGGTGACGATGGTGATGACGGTGAGTGATGGTGATGATGGGGACACTGATGGTGACGATGGTGACGCTGGTGGTGACGCTGATGGTGACGACAATGGCGGTGATGGTGACGATGGTGACGGTGATGGTGACGGTGGTGATGACGATGGTGCGGGTGAGATGGTGACGATGGGTTGACCAGACGTGGCCACGCATGCATACATAAAAAAAGAACAAAGAGAAAAAGAAGAGCAGGCATCATGATGCGAAGCGGATAAGATGAGTCATCCATCAAAAATCCACATCTCTATCCGGAAAAAATAAAAAGGAAGAGAATTCAAAGTCAAGAAAATCCACGTCAGCCCGACAGGGTCGTCAATATATATAAATAAATAAATAAATAACTATATATATATATATAAGAAACAGAGAGACGCTCTTCATCTCCTGCAACATACGAGATCTTCTGCTGCTGCTTCTTCTTCTTCTTCTTCCTCCTCCTCCAGCTCTTCTGCTTCTTCCAGATCTTCTGCTTCTTCTTCTTCCAGATCTGCTGCTTCTTCCAGATCTTCCTTCACGAGACAGACGCAGACGCGGGCGCAGACATACAGACCCAGGCACGATGTTGGCCATCTTTCCAAGCTCTGTAGCTTCTCCTCCCCAAGAGCTTCTCAGCCCTAGCACTGCTGCTGCTACTGTTACGACTACAGCTGCCCGCCATGATTCCTCCCTCCATCCTCCTCCTCCTCCGCTGCCGCCTCCTTCATCCTCCTCTTCCACCACTCACGGCGACATGGCCTCGGCGCTGCTGCTGTCTTCGCTGTCCCAGGATTTCCCGGACGCGCTCCACTTCTCCTTCCGCGACCTCGGAGCTGCCATGGCCTACTCCCCCGGCTCCCCCGCCGCTCCTCCCACCCGCCAAATCAGGTAGAAAACCCTAACCCTAAATCGCCCGGCCGAGGAAATGAGGCATCACTTCTCACAGTCATTGCACATCACAAGTTACTGCATATGCATGTACATATATGCATACATGCATACATACATGCGCTCATGATCGAGCATCATCACTCACATGTATGACTCCATGCATGTATATGTATGTGTGGAAGGGATGCATGAGTGGAATGGATGCATGATGGATGTGCGTGCATGTGGGGTGGATTGCAAGGAAGGATGATGCTGGGCATGTGGATTACATACACGCATGCGTGGGTTGAATGCTTGGTATGGGATCCGATGGATCGGATGCACGGATATGTACGGATCTGGATGTATGCATGTGTGGATCTGCGTGTATGATCGATGCACGCATGATCCATGTATGTTGTGCACGGGGATCACATGCATGGATGCATGCATGCATGCATGATCCATGGCTGTGGGGTCGGATGGACGCATGCATGCGTGCATGCATGCGTGTCTGATATGTGTATGTTGTGCATGGGGATCGCATGCATGATCCATGGATGTGGGATCGGATGAATGGATGGATGCATGCATGCATGTGTGCGGTCGTCGGTGTATGATGTATCAGATGGATGGATGCATGTGTGATCTGTGTATGATGGGATGAGATGGATGCATGCACGTGTGCGGTCTCTGTATGATGTATCGGATGGATGGATGCATGTGTGGCATTGGATGGATGCATGTGTGGATGGATGCATGTGTGGCATTGGATGGATGCATGTATGGTACTGGATGGATGCATGTGTGGGGTCGGATGGAAATGGATGCATGTGTGGCATTGGATGGATGCATGTATGGTACTGGATGGATGCATGTGTGGGATCGGATGGAAATGGATGCATGTGTGGGATCGGATGGGGTGATGCATGCCAGATGTATGTATGCGTGGCATTCGAATGGATGGATGGATGCATGTGTGGGATCGGATGGCGTGATGCATGCCAGATGTATGTATGCGTGGCAGCCGAATGGATGGATGGATGCATGTAGCATCGGCGTATGGAACCATCATCTACGTATGGCATCTGATGGGTGGATGTATGCATACGTGCATGTATGTACATGCACGCACGCACGCATGCATGCATGCATGCATGTATGTATTCATGTGTGTGTGTGTGTTGTATGTATGTATGTTTGTGTGCGTTGTATGTATGTATGTATGTATGCGTGCATGTATGTATGTGTGTGTGTTCGAATTGGATGGATGCACACATACATGCGTATGCATGTAACAAGAGGTGGTTGAAACTAAACCCTAAAAAACCCTAAAAAAAACCCCAAAAAAACCCAAAGATCACCCTAAAAACCCTAAAAAAACCCTTAAAAAACCCCAAAAAAACCCTAAAAAAACCCCTAAGATCACCCTAAACACTCTAACAAAACCCTAAAAAAACCCTAAAAAAACCCTTAAAAAACCCCAAAAAAACCCTAAAAAAAACCCTAAAAAAACCCCTAAGATCACCCTAAACACTCTAACAAAACCCTAAAAAAACCCTAAAAAAACCCTTAATAAAACCCTAAGATTACCCTAAACCTAACCTGTTCTGTATCGGGGGCCAAAAAACAAAAACTTAATGGAAGGTCATTTGCGTCAACGGACGGGATCTTCTGTCTGCTCGAGGGGCGGATCGAGAACGTGGCATCGCTGCGACAGGATTACGGGTTGGGCAAGACGAGCTCCGAGGCGTCGCTGCTGATCCACGCGTACACGGCCCTCCGCGATCGGGGCCCCATCCCACCGCACCAGGTCATCGCGGGCCTCGAGGGCCAGTTTGCGTTCGTCCTCTTCGATTCCAGCAACCGAAGCGTCCTCGTGGCCAGGGTAATTCATTCATTCATTCATTCATTCATTCATCCATTCATTATCGAACTGTCTGTCGTCGAAGCGCAGCTTTTGTTTGTCTGTCTTCTGCGTTTCTTTCTGCCTGCCAATGGATCCATCGTTGCCCAGAATCTGCTGCAGTCTGCCGCGCTTAACAGACGCTTTGCGTTGATCGATCGGATCGGATCGGATCGGATCTGATCGATCGAATGTTGTTGTTGTTGTTGTTGTTGTAGGACTCGGAGGGTGTCACGGTCCCGTGGTTCTGGGGCACTGCTTCCGACGGCTTCCTCGTCTTCTCCGACTCTGCAAACCTCCTCGAACGCAGCTGCGGAAAATCGTTTGCTCCATTCCCTCCAGGTATGTAAAGAAGACAAAAAGGACCAATAAAACAATAAGAGAACGGTGAAAAACACGATATATAGCCATCAACGGCCGGTCTTCTACTGATCGAATGCCAAGTCTGTGTCTGTATATGCCAATCTTGCATGACTTGATCTAAGCCTTAAATTTTTCCTCCCCTCATGATCTTTTTGCCCCAACCCACATTAGGTTGCTATTTCACCAGCAAGATGGGGCTCCAGAGCTTCGTGCAACCGTCGAGGAAGCTCAAGCCCGTGCCCCGTGTCGACAGCAAAGGCAACGCATTGGGCTCGCTCTTCAAGGTCGATTCCAACCACAAGGGCTTTGTTCCCACCACCATGTCCAGAGTGGGGAGTGAGGCCAATTGGTCTCAAACTATCTGAGAAGAATCACAACAAGTCTTCTACACACACACACACAATCTGAGAAACAACAAGTCTTAACACACACATACACAACAAGTCTTATTACACACACAAATAGCTAGGCTTCCTCTTGCGTGATCTTCCGCTTCAAGGGGATATCAATCGAAACATGTACTCGAAAGTACGTTGGCATTATACATGGAATGCTTTCCAAAGGCTGCGTGCGAAACTTTAAAGCGCAACCGCTGTAATAAAACACACTCCCCCATTTGTTTAAACGCTCGTCGGGGCATTGGTTTTTTTCAGTGCTCCTCAAATCAAATGTGCTAAAAAAAACTTTGTTACAATAAAGTGAATATACTTTGATCAAAGCATGTCTATATAACATTGTTGGAGAGTAGGCAATATATATATCATCATATACCATTGTATTCCTTTGAATATCCTTTTGGTTTAGTCCATCCACAGGCTGCACATAATGCCTACTGTTAAGTCTAAACTACCAACTATGATTATAAACTTCAAAATGTCATTGGACATTTCCACAATTTTTATTCTGCTTGCGAGCTTTGAATCAGATGTTTGAATGGTCTCAAAGGCCGACTCAGAAGTACTCGGCATGCAAAAAGACATACACTGACTACACTGCCATATACCAGAAAAACGTGTATAATGCTCGCCAATATCAGGCCTGAAACAGTTCTGATGTTGTCCACACACTTCAGCAAAAACACATATACAATACATAGTCGATTTCATAATAAAGTTTCCATTTTGTCCTTCCAGATTCACAAACTAAACAAAATTACAGTACTGCTGGATATGATAATTAGGTTCGTCCGAGTATGGCACGAATGGAGAAAGATCCGAATACGAAACAGATCACGAAGGATAGATTGCAGAATACTTGATTGATTGTTTCATCTTACAACCATGTAAGCGCGTCAATACTGCGGCTGACTTCCTCTACAGCGTGTTTGTTATATACGATTAACTAGAGTTTCAACTCTGAGAAGATTTCCGGTTCCAAGAAAGATAGCTCGTATCACCTAGTGGTCTGCCAAACAAATGCTTTTGTTAAGCACTAAAAAAACAGAAGCAGAAATTTGTACACAGGATGAGGCAACAAAATTTTTACCTTGGATTTTGCCAATGGGCAAGGAAAAATAAGAAGGCCAATAAGAAGCATACTGATCCCACTGCAATATATGCTATACCCAGAAAGTCATTTTTTCCACCCAGCCAACTAGTAGTTGACAATACTAGCTTCTTTTTGCCACCAAAGCTATATGTGTTGTAAACATTGTTAATCACTACATCCAATTCAGTATTGGCCGCTAAATCTTGTTCAATCCTTCCATAAAGCTTTCGGAACGTAGGTAAAGCTGCCGTTCTCATCCATACAATGAGATCTTCATGTTCACTCAACTGGAGAAAACAGATAACAACTCATGTATATACACATAGAACTCCAACACTCAGCAAAATTTCAACAGCCTACTCTTAACAGATCAGCCAGTGATCAGAACAAACCTATAAAATCTATTCATGGTGCAACAAACAAATTTCTGGTTTAAAGACATACTGGTATAGTAGGATCCAAGCTGGCGCCGCCAATCAAAGTTCCATTCTCAGAAGCATTCAGATTGTTGGGAAAATTCTGAGGATAAACATTCTTTCCAAACTTGTGTTCGCGGTCACTTTTCCATGAGATATCCTTCTTATTTATTGCAATCTGCTGTCCACTAGTTGTGATGTTGTAAGTATCATTAAACAAACTCCATGCTATTAGACCACATGGCACAATGGGATTGCCCCCCAATGTCTGCTCTGGTTTACAAGCACTTGTTTCAGTAGAATTTCCATCCAACAACTGAGCATCACTTCTACTTTTTACATAACTGCACAAGTAAAAGATATTTAGAACCTTCGTTGAAATTCACATGGTGATTCAAATGGTAGCTCTAACCTATATTTTGTTCCAAATAAGCTTCCGTTGAAGGCAATGGTTTTTAGCATTTCTCAACATTTACTAGAATACCTATAGTTTGAAGAGTTACCAAAACATAACCCAGTACCAGTATACAGTGGGTATTGTCATAAATTTCCAAACTTTATTTTTATGGGGGTAACATACGAAATCAAAACTTTGGTGCTTTGTAATTGGATACAGTAATAGGTTATATTACCAATATACCTTACATTTTCTAATATAGAAGATACAAGAGTTTATGTTAGTTCAATACCGTCGATGATTTTGATAAAAATTATCCAGCTGGTAATAGACATACACTGGGTTCTTCATGTCTTTTGGAACCTGAAATATTTGTAGCACAAAATACTCTGTTATCACTATACAAGATCGTGTAAAAAGAAATGAGACAGAGAGAGAAACGCACAACTAATTTTCTGCTGCAAGTCTTGTTTGTGTCGACATTTTGGATGAACTGAACTCTCTGTTCGTCATCTGTGTAATTAGGAACACATACTGCCTGATACTCATCTACAACTTCGACCACCTGCAGATATTGGATCATGCTGTCAAAAACTCATGAACAGACAATTTGCTGTAGCAAGATGAACAATGAAGTCGTAATGTCCAGCAATCATTCTAAATTTCTCCTGTGGCTGAGAAACATGTTGGTCCTGTTCAAACCATCCAACTTACAAAGTATGCCCATTTCCCTACACTTGAAACGAACATGTTCTTTATGAGCTTTTCTAAGGCATAAATGCTTACACTCCTTGAAGCAAGTAAAGCTGCAACACCTATAGGTATGAAGACAACACCGACCAGCATGAAAATTGTGATAACCTGTATTTTTAATACAAAAATTTTTGATTTGGGCATATTTACTTGATTCTAAATCTATTACTTATATAATTTGCACGGTAGGAAACACTCACCCACCCTGGGGTCAATAGTGGCTTGCAGGCAGGCAATTCCTGCTGTGTGAATGCAGAAGCTGCAAAAAAGATCTTAACCATTAACAAACATAAACAATGGCACAAGAAAAGAAGAAAAACATAGCTGATGCACCCATTCATGTTTTAACTCTTGGGTAGATGCTCCCGTTGGCCTAGAAGATAGAGTTATACGCCTACTTGAATGTGATTAAGTCAGTTCAGAGGATGGCCATGATTGTGGCAATAAATCCCTCATAAGCCACGAACAATCATGCCTAGATTGCATCGTAGATTTAAAGCCATTTCCATTAATATAGAAGACCATACTAAACGAGCCTTCATCATGTGTAAGTAGGATCAGGGATAGCAAAATAGGATTTTCATTGCATAATGGCTTCAAGCATGTTAGTACGAGTCCTTTATGTGGATCAAAACAGTGTTTTCCTAATATTACCCATATTTCAGACTGATTCAGTCACTTGGACTATTTGCGTAAATGAATGAGTAAATTCATTCAATAAACTGCATCTTTAAAATTTTATAACATAATGCCTTACAGGAACACCAGGGTCGAGGATACTACACCTAATAACAAATATGCATCCACACCCAAAAAACTGAGGAGATGCCACTTATCTTCCATGCATAGAGAATTCAAAAATAGGCAGTTTATATTACATTTGATGACTGAATGAGCACATCAACCTTCATTACAGCAAAGAAACTTGAATCTGTTTTTTATTTTAGTTTACAGAAAGCAAGAGCCTTTGCAAAGGCTCTACCAAGATTCAAAAGTTCAATTTGGATCAGATGAAAGGGAAAAGTATTAACTTTTTGGCCGCTTTGAATCTTTTTTGGCAGGCGGAGGTCCCCCATTATCACCAGAAGTGCTAGCTCCAAGTACATTCATATCCAACCTATTGATATGCTGTCAGTAAAATTTGACAAAGCATTAACATGTGCCCAAGATTATTGTGGAACAGCATTCAGTCATTATCAGCAACATAACAAATTCCACAATTTTGCAATAAACCAAGGCATCATCAGCATGGAAACTAAGATTAACTTAACAGTAATCAAGATTTATAATACATTAATAATCATCAGAAGACAACATTATGATTAAGATGGTCATTAGTTATCGTCATTTAGTCAAACCACTTTGAACTGTAGTATGGCATTGGAGAAAGATGTGGTCTTGAATACCGGTCAAAACCTCTTCATGACATCTTCTGTGATGATACCGCCATAAGTTCAGCGATCTCATACATAGTCAAGGGAACAAAGGAAATGCACTACAAGGAGAATAAATCTAGAGTATACCCCTCTTATGTCTTCGTCTTCTTTTTCTTCTTCTTCTTCATTTCTCATTTTACAGCTGATCCTTTCGCCATTAATCTCTTTTCTACTCTCTCGTATATCAGTTACCCTTAATCCTTGAGCAAGAGAGGTTTAATATCCAAGACAGGTATTGTTACTAGTAAGTATGCTGTTTCATGAGCCTATCTTGTGCATCGAGCATATCATCACTAGTGGGGATGTGCTGTTTCTTTGATATTATTTCTAGTGTTTAAAGCTATATTGTGCATCGTCTGTACAGCTACTAGTAAGTACGGTATTGATTTGATATGGTACCGTATTTTTGAGTCTTGATAACATGCAACCATTGTCGGGGGTACTACAGGCACATGGAAGTGCCCGATGATCGAGCTTTCAAATATAAGGTCCATGACTGCACAAACGGATCTAGCAGCGGTAAAAAGAAGTTCCACCAATGACTGTTCTCCAGCTATTTTTTCTTAGTTTACTTGATTTCCAAACATTTCTTCGCATTTCTCCGTCGATTCCCTGATCCTTTTTGCGTTTCCTTGGCTCGTTAGCATACAGATCTGTGGCCAAGTAGATGGGAGAAGCAACGATGGAAGAAGGGAAGGATCAAGGAAAGAAGAAAAATTACCTCAAGGGGGGAGAGCACCACTTCGGGGAGGCGAGCTGGAGAAGAAGAAGAAGAAGAAGAGCAGCAGGGAAGGCGGCAGCAAGAGTGTGAATCAAGGCTCCTGTTTGCCGGTACCTTTCCTCTTCTTCGCAGGCATCAGCGAGATGGAGAAAACAGTCACGTTTCTTCTTCTTCTTCTTCTTCTTCTTTTTCTTCTTCTTCTTCTTCGTCTTCCTTCTTCCTTCTTTCTTCCATAAGCCTTAATTGCCGAACCTAATACCGAACCTGAGGCACGGGACTCCGAACCTAAGGAGCCAAAGGAAAAAACCCTGAGCTAAGATATAAAACCCTAAAACCCTAAACCCTAAAACCCTAAATCCTAAAACCCTAAACCCTAAACCCTAAACCCTAAGCTTCTTGGACTTGAGGCATGGGACCCCGAACCTAGGACAAAACCTTCCCGAACCTGAGCTAAGATGTAAAACCCTAAACTTAAACTCAAAACCCTCAACCCTAAACCCTAAACCTAAACTCAAAACCCTAAACCCTAAACCCTAAGCTTCCTGGACTTGAGGCATGGGACCCCGAACCTAGGACAAAACCTTCCCGAACCTGAGCTAAGATGTAAAACCCTAAACTTAAACTCAAAACCCTCAACCCTAAACCCTAAACCTAAACTCAAAACCCTAAACCCTAAACCCTAAACTCAAAACCCTAAAACCCTCAACCCTAAACCCTAAACTTCTAAACTCAAAACCCTAAACCTAAACTCAAAACCCTAAACCCTAAACCCTAAACTCAGAACCCTAAACCTAAACTCAAAACCCTTAACCCTTAACCCTAAATTCTAAACCCTAAACCCTAAGCTTCCTAGACTTGAGGCATGGGATCCCGAACCTGAGGAGCCAAATGGAGAAAACTTCCCGAAACCTGACCGAAGTTGTAAAAACCAGAACGAGCCTAAGCTTCCTCAACTTTGAGGCTTGGGACCCCGAACCCAGTAAAACTTCCCGAATCTCGACCTGACGATTTGACCCGGGCGATCGCCCACCATCTGTCTAATCTACACCATGTTTTGATCAGCGGGCTGCGCTGCTCTTACTGCCTCGCATCTCGGCATTTCTGCATCTGATCTGCATTCGAAGAGAGCTCGGACTCGAGTTTTGTGCTGATTGTGTTTTTTCTGCTATGGAGCTAGCTGTCGATCGGCAGCTTGTGTGGCGTTTTAAGAGTCGTGTTCCAATCCTCTAATGTCGGTTCGGAGCCTGCCCATGGGTCCTTACACTTGCAATCAGTAGTAAGTCGTTAGGCTCTGAAATGCGGGAGACACTTTAGGCATTGCAGCGTCGGCGGCGGCATTCGATCCAAATTTTCGAAGAACAACACAAGCGCGAAAGGCCAGAGTTATATCAAAGACTCGGAAACTCCAGGGGACTTGACGAAACCGATGTTTTTTCTCTGAAGGGCACAAGAGTTCCCCCAAGGCTTAAATTTTTTTACCCCAAAAGGCATTGGGCATTTGAAATCAAGCAAAAGAATGAAGGAGCAGAACTGGATCGAACGGGATCGGGAATATAATGAGCTCGAGGAAGGAAGGATCGATCGACTCGAAGGAATCTCGCAGCAGCCGATCAGTCAACTAGGATCGATCGACTCGAAGGAATCTCGCAGTAGCCGATCAGTCAACTAGGATCGATCGATTCGTAGGAATCTTGCAGCGGTCGATCGGTCAGCTATCGGCGATCGGCGGCGGCGAAGCGCGCTGCTGTCGTTCCTGCTCAGCGGCATCTCTTGATGCCGAGTCCAACCGAATCAGGCTACGAGTGGCGAGGATCGCGGCAGGGAGCAGATCGTGGGAAGCCCTCGAATGCAGCGCTCCGATCGCAGCTGACGCAGCAGTTCTGAGATCTTCCGAGCCGAGAGGGCCCGACAAGCAGTGGCCGAGGATCTTGAGGAGGGGCCCGAAGATCTCCCAGGTAAGAGGCACTCTGGTGCCATGGCCTTCCTTGGCTCCGCGCCCTGCTAGCCCCGTATCGACACCAACAGGCATTCTTGTCGATCTTGTTCCTTCTCCGAACGTGAACCTGGGGCCCACAGAAAAAACCAAAAAAAATAAAAAAGAAACCAATCAATCCCAGGGAACATGATCACCTCTCGACTCGACTCTGCTCTGCTCATCTGCTAGCGCTTCTTCTTGCTACCTCATTCCCAGCAGAATATATATATATATATATATATATATATAACTAACTGGCTTCTCCGCAGAGCTCACAAGGAGAGCGCATCGTTCCGATGTTTATATTTCATATTCTAGCCCGCAGTTTCGAACTCGGAGGCACTGTTGGATTTCGACAGATTTCCGCAATGCCCCCGGTTTTCAACGCCCTCCCCCCCGGATTTCAACTGACCTGAGAGAGGTGAATCTCTTGAGGCTGGAGCCGAGATCAGCATCGGCCATCTTGCGCTGGCTATGGTCGAAGCGTGCCGAGCCCGAGCGGAGAGGCGATATCCTCATCATCATCATCATCATCTTGTTGTTGTTGTTGTTGTTGCTGGAGGAGGAGGAGGAGGAGAAGGGCAGTGGAGCTCCATCGTCTGCTCCCGAGAGATGCCGAAATGGAGAAGGAAAGGAGATGTAGGGAAGAGGATCGATCTCTGCTTCTCCTTCGATCTGCAAGCTTCTCGAGGATGAGGATGATGGCGATGGCGATGATGGAATCGCGGCCCAGAGGAGGGCATTGCGGCATGCCTCGATCTTCGATTCCTCGGGCATTTCGGCGATCCTGGAGAAGAAGAGACCGAGAGCTGCGCCGACGAATCGAGCTCGCGCAGCGGATCGGATCGTGTCTTCCGCTTCTGCTACGCATAGCGGCGAGATCTGCGCTAGCCGAGGAGCTGATGGAGATGATGAAGAAGATGCAGCTGATGATGATGAAGATGATGAAGATGATGATGATGAAGACGATGCTACCATCGGAATGTGGTAGAGACTGCTCCGAGAGAGGTCTGGAATGCTGATGAACATGGCCTCGGAGCTCGCTTGCCATGCATATATGGCCAGCAACACCGCCTCGAACCCTGCCACCGGCTGCTCCCCGGCTTGCCTCGTCGCTCGAGGAAGATAGACCCCGCACAGCGCCGGCATGTACCTGCTCATGAATCATATCGAAGATCAACACAGCGATCGAATCGTTGTTTCCTCGCCTACATATATGCTTCCACCGGTTTCATCGTCAACTGCTTCGACTGCGATCGTATATAATCTGTTGAAATCTCCAGATTCGATCGAATACCTCCCCCGCTGCAATGGTATAATCTGCTGAATCTTCAGATTTGATCGAATACCTCCTCCGCTGCAATGGTATAATCCGCTGAATCTTCAGATTCGATCAAATACTGCAATGGTATAATCTGCTGCATCTTCAGATTTGATCAAATACTGCAATGGTATCATCTGCTGCATCTTCAGATTTGATCAAAATACATCCTCCGCTGCAATGGTATTATATTCTGCTTCTTCCGATTTCATCAAATACGTCGACTTCAATTGTATAATAGTATGCTTCTTCCGATTTCATCAAATACCTCGACTGCAGTCGTATAATCTGCTTCTTCCGATTTCATCAAAGACCTCGGCTGCAGTGTTATAAAATTATGCTTCTTTCGATTTCATCAAATGCCTCAACTGCAATTGTATAATATGCTTCTTTGGATTTCAACAAATACCTCGACTGCAACGGTATAATATGCTTCTTTGGATTTCATCAAATACCTCGACTGCAATGGTATAATATGCTTCTTCAGATTTCATCAAATACCTCGGCTGCAATGCTATAATATGCTTCTTCCGATTCGATCAAATACCTCGGCTGCAAGTGCGGTACAATATGCTTCTTCCAATTTGATCAAATACCTCGACTGCAAGTACGGTATAATATGCTTCTTCCAATTTGATCAAATACCTCGGCTGCAATGGTATAAATGCTTCTACAGATTTTTAGCGGGTGGCTGTTTAGCAGATTTTAGCTTCTTCAGATGGTATACCTTGACTGCAATGGTTTCTCTGGTCCAGTGTTTTTAGCGGATTTAGGGTTTGGAATCAAGGTAAGGAACCTGATCTCTCTCAGCTGCATACAAACCAAGCACCCTCAATTTGCACCCCTATAGTGGCACTGCGAATTTGAGACCGAAACATTGCCAACTTCGATCATCCAGTAAGGTTTAGGTTTTTTATGTTTTCGGATCTAGAGCTTATAGTTTAGGGTTAGGTTTATGTTCCAGGGTATATAGGCTTTGAATTCAACCAGATCTCTGCGCCCTGCAGATTGAGCACCCTCAATTTTTATACCCAAGTGACCATATCTCAATATTGTCATATATTAAATATGATCTTCATCATCCAGTAAGGTTTTAGGTTTAAGTTTTCAGATCTAGGGTTTATGGTTTAGGGTTAGGTTTAAGTTCCAGGGTAATATATAGGATTTGAAGTCAAGATGATGGACCTGATCTTTGCCTACACAGTGAGCACCCTCAATTTTTATACCCTAAGGGGCCATATCTCAAATCTTCCATACCTGAAATATGATTTTTGAGACTGAAACATTACCAACTTCCATCATCCAGCAGGTTTAGCTTAAGTTTTCAGATCTAGGGTTTACAATTTAGGGTTAGGTTTAAGTTCCAGGGTATAGAGTTTGGGGTTTCAATGGGTGAAAGTGATTGCCATATCTCCAGTATGATCTTGGAGACGGTAAACACATACCACGCACGATCATCCAACGAAACATTCCAAACATCCGCAAAACATGGAACAGTGGATGCATCGCATGTAAAATTTTATCTTCAACTCACTTCCATCTCAAATCTTTCAAGAAATGCATTGTATGTAAAAACTTCATGTTTTTTCCACTTCCATCTGATACCATTCTGAAGCCATATTTTCAGTATGATCTTTGAGACCGTAAGCATATACCAACCACGATCAGCAATGAGGCATTCCAAACATTCACAAAACATGGAACAGTGGATGATGCATCGTATGAACAATTTTATCTTCAATTCAATGCTTCCATCTCAAATCTCTCAAGAAATGCATTGTATGTAAAAACTTCTCGTTTTTCCCACTTCCATCCGACACCATTCTGAAGCAATGCATCATTGTTTTGATCAAAAGCTATATCCTTTCGCTTTACCAGTCGGGCATTTCGACATCCAGAATCAAAGCCTTTCGAATGAGGTTCGGAAACAACGGAAATTCAAACAGAAAATGGATCTGGTGTAAGATAAGACTGACCTCAACACTACAGTTTGGAGGCCGGAATCGAAGGTCTGGAATGTGTCGTAGAGCCACCGACACACAGGATCTTGGCTATGGCCAGACGATGGTTCCGTCAAGCGTGCAACGATCTCCCTCGCCACACTGTCATCTTGGAGGAGGGATTTCGAAGGGTCCGGAGATTCGAGCATGGCGTCCAGCGATGGCAGATGTAGAGACTTCAGGGCTTCCTTGAGAGCAATGATCCGATCCCGAGCTTTTGCCATGGCTTCCTGTCGTTGCATGAAGACCCAAGCAGGGGACGGAGATGGAGATGGCGATGGTGATACTAGTGGTGATGGTAATGTCGAGGGAAATGATGAAGATGACAAGGGAGAAGCTACCTCCATCTCCTCTGTCTACTCAGATTCAGCAGATCTATAACACTCTGCTTCTTCTTCTTCTTCTTCTTCTTCTTCTTCTTCTTCTTCTTCTTCTTCTTCTTCTTCTTCTTCTGCTGCTGCTGCTGCTGCTGCTGAGGATGATGATGTCTCCACTGTGTCCAGATGTAGATCTAGATTGTGGAGCCTGAACAGCTTCTCATTCCCTTTTCCAGCCCAGAAACATTCACTGCCCATCAACACTCCTCCCTCATCATCTTTTTGAGCCTTTTCTCCTGAGCCATTTTCTGACCTTCTGGGCTTGACTCTTCTCTCTGGAGCTGGAGCCTGGGGGTTCTTGGAGAAGATGCTTCTCTTTGTTCTGTGTTCCAGAATTCTTCTTTCCTTTCTTTCACTTCCCCAGATTGTCATTGTCAGAAAATTGACACCATTTTTTGGGTGATTCTCAAAAAGTCAAAATCTTCTGCTGTCCATGGTTTAGGGTTTGATTTCTGATGTTACAGTTTTTCTTGTCAGCTGAGTCCTCCCTCTTGCACAAAGCTCCCTTCTTCACATTTTACCTAGATTCAATGGGTATGATCACAAAAACAAAAACTGATGTTTCTTCCAGCAGTAATTTGATTAATTTTCTCTCCACATCACAAGAACACATCCTTAATGGAATCGATGCTCTATCGAGCATCATTCTTTGTCCAACGTTTGGAAAAAAACTATACAACTGAATAGATCTATTTAATTGATGCACTACATGCAATAGCACGTCTTTTGCATGTAAACCAGAAATTCAATCCAGTTTATCAAAGAAATCGAGACAAGATACATTTTCTCACATTTAAATACACTGTTCAACACAATGTACAACTTTGTAGTGTTAATAATGTTACAAGAGAACGAATTTCTTTGGCAATTTGAGAAGATTTCCTCATATCAGTGTTGGGACATGTCAGAAAACATGTGACTAACTAACCGTCATGGTATTCGAATAAATGTTTTTTAGTCATTAGGAGCAAATTAAAGGCGATTGGAATTCAGAACTAGTGAGAGAGGCAACAGTAGCAAAAAGGACTTATTTCAAGTTCACATTCTCATCATTAGTATTTCATTCGTTGCCTAACTTGCCTTCCCTTCAAAATCTGATACCTAACCATGTGAATTGCCAGACCTGACACTCTGGAAGCACTAGTTAATCTTGTGTGTACTTAAGACATCATTGCAACTTCTTGCTTTTCATGAGAATTTGATGACTTCTTCTCCAGGGCATATGTCTCTAGCGATTGCAAAAACCACTTCTCATTTAGTTTGATACCAGAACCACTTAATCTCTGTATCAAACTCTCTGCCTTGTCGAAGTGTTTTCCTTTTAAATAGCTCTTATAAAGTATGAAATACGAAAGGCTTGAGGGCTGTATATCCATCTCACCTGCATTATCTAATAGATCTTCAGCTTCCTTTATCATGTTATTGGAGCAATAAACCTCCAACAAGGTATTCAAGGTGGTACTTTCTGGTTGGATGCCGGCTTGACACATCTTGTCGAGGCAACTTCTCATCTTCTCCATGCATTGAGAATTCCCGTATCCTTTCATTAATACCTCATATGTTACCAACCGAGGAGATATACCCATTGCAGACATATTTTTAAATACCAGTTCCATCTCATTCACACGCTTTGCAGACCCATAGTTGTTGATAAGTGAGTTGAAGGTAGAAAGCTGGGGCATTATCTTCTGCTCTGCCATACTCTTCAATGCTTCCTCCATCTTTACTATTATCCCTGCTTTACCATATGCATCTATAAGGGTGTTGAATGTGATAAAATCTGGTCTTACTTTGTGACGCCTCATCTGCCTCAAGACCAATTCCATCTCAAGAAATTCACCAGCTTTCCCATATGCATCAAGAATACCATTAAAAGTGTAAGCATCAGGCTTGATCCCAGCATCATCCATTTCTTTGAAAAGTTCTTCCATTTTCTTAGTTTGCTTAGCTTGAGCACATGCTCTTAGAATGGTGTTGTACGTGACCAGATTTGGTTTGCAAAGGATTTTCTTCTTCATCTCTGCTAGGTAATCAAAGGCCTTAACTAAAGCTGCCTCCTTGTTCTTATAGTTTCTCAAGTGAGCATTGATAAGGGCATTATATACAGAGGAATCCGGGCGGCACTTATGCTTTTTCATCTCTTGAAATAGCCAGATTGCAAGCCGAAGCTGTCCTTTCTTTCCCAAGATTGAGATTAATTTAGCATAGAATCCATCATCTGGTTTGTACCACTTTTGCTGCTGCATCCACCTGAAGACCTGAGACATAAAAACAGTTGAAATTTAGCAGAAGAGTGTAGGGTTTCAACATTGCGCAAACTGGGTGATTCAATTCATAAACATTATGGTTGGTTATCATGGATTTGCTTGCTACTTGATGGCATAAATTACAAGAGACAATCATCTCAGCTCAATGCTTTTATTTATATTTAGCAGATGGTGCAATCAAAATTTTGCAAGAATCGAGACCTTTGGTGCAATTCGAATTATGTGCGAAAAGAGGAAGCATATGGCAGTAACTTTGTGAGGTGCTGCCAGATTGTTTCTCCTCATCATAATATGCCCAAATGCACCATCTCCATGCTACTTGAAAAGTCCCATACATTCTTCGATTGCTCCCATATAAACGCTACAACGCTTACATGTGGGAAAAGCCTCCATTTCATGCTTATCCAGAATCACCCCCTACAAATTGTTATATGGTAAAAGAAGGAACCTTTCTTGAAGTACTTGTAAGTTCCTTCCAAAACGAAGAAAAATGGTACATGCATGTGCCATCACCGACCAGTGCACAGAGTATATGTATCTATTTTTCGTGGAAAATGAGACATATCTCAGAACCGGAACGCGCAGAGAAGAAACAGAGAGAAGATATACGAGAAAATACCTCGAGGGTGAGGAGCCACCGGTCCATTCTGCCCAGCTCTTCGAAGAGGGTGAACCAGTCAGTGAGGACCATGGTCCTGCCGTAGTGATCGAGGGCGGCGTTGATGTTGGTCTCATCTCGAAGGAGAGCGGAGACGAGGGGCTTGAAGGGCTTAGGGGAGCTGAGGGATGCGAGCCTCTTGGTCTTCATGGCTTTGCGACCCTTGGAGGTACACACAATGATCAAGGAAGCAGCAGCAGAAGAAGAAGAAGAAGATGATGATGATGATGATGATGATGATGATGATGATGATGATGATAGAGGAGGAAGAAGTGCAGAGTGCTGTGCAGGGAAGAATTCGAGCACTGGGCACTTGCTCTGCGCTCCAAGGATCGCCATAGCCACGCACAGAGAGCACCTCTTCTTCTTCTTCTTCTTCTTCCTTCTTCTTCTTCTTCGAGAGAGAGAGAGAGAAGAGGGGTATCTCAGGAAATACTGAAATCTTGGGAATTTTTATGAAACAAGGAAAAGGGATTTGAACATTGGAGGTGGATCAGATCAGATCAGATTCAGATAAAAAATGAGATGTTGATCAAAGAGGAGAAGTTTTTTTCCAAACATTTCCGAGCATTCGGATCTCGTCGAGGATCGAATAGCTTCAAGAGGTGGATCGGCTCGAAGGAGAGATGGTGGATCGGATCGGAAACAGATCGGATGTTGATCAGGTGGAGATGTTTTTCCAGACGTTGTCGAGCATTCGGATCTCGTTGAAAGATCGAATAGCTTCGAGGTGGATCGGATCAATGGAGAGATGGTGGGATCAAAGATCAAAGGAGATGTGTTTCGAGGAGAGGAGACGTTTTTCTAGACATTGTCGAGCACTCGAATCTCATCGAGAATCAAACAGCTTGAGGTGAATCAGATCAAAGGAGAGATGGTGGATCAGAGATCAAAGGAGATGTGTTCAACAGGGGGGAGAAGTTTTTCCAGACATTGTCAGCATTCGAATCTCCTCAAGGATCGAATGCCTTGAGGTGGATCAAATTGAAAGAGAGGTGATCAAAGGGGAGAAGGTTTTCCAGACATTATGGAGCATTCGGAGCTTGTCACTATTGAACACCTCGAAGCAAACCGGATCAAAATGAGCTATAATGATCGAGGGGTGGGAGAAGTTTTTCCAAACATCGTCAAGCAAACGAATCTTGTTAGGATCGAGCATCTTGATTGAGGTGGATCAGATCAAATGAGATGTGATTGATGAACAGGGGGAGAAGTTTTTTTCCTGACATTGCCGAGCATTTGGATCTTGTCAACACTCGAAGCGAGTGGGTGGCAAAACCTTCTCGATCATCAATTCATTCGATATTTCTATTTCTAGAAGATCGATTGCCAAAATCTAATAATTTGAGCAGATTATGGTTAGAATCGACGTACATCCAATTCAAATATCGACTGAATTCGAATCAATATGAAAATCTCTCGACCTAGCATTTTCATCATGGATTTGCTGTATCATTCCCTTGCATCACATTAGATCAAACCATAGATAGGCATGATGGAAAAAAAAAAGACATTGTGATTGATTCTCAATGACCTTATCAATGAGACTTCCAAGTGTCATTGATTCCATGCGTCTCGACAGTTGACAACCATATTGGTTTTATCAACTCCTATCAATTCTATGCACTTTATAACCAATTATAATGTGCTTTGGATCAGCACACATTTCCTTCGAATATTCATACATGATCAACTCAACTCGCTCACAATAATATCGAATTGATGCCCCAACATACCTTCTTGCATGTCATGCATTGTAGGCTTCGGAGAGCAGGACATGCTCAGAAAGTGTCTTTGCCTTCTTTGATGAAAGCTGACAGAAACTCTCTTGAATCCTTGAAGTGTTCCTCTTGACTTGCAAAGATGATCAAAGACATCTGCTTCTCGAACAATCAATACAAAAAAGACTGCATATGGAGTGCGGCCTCGATCACATATAACATCAACTCAGCAGCCTGAAATGGATACCTTCCATGGTTAGGTAATCTGCAATAGGAGAATTTCCATCTATCAACACCCAGGGGTTCTGAGAGATATATTGCAGCATCAATTATCTCAAGACACATTGTCACTTTGTGTGAAATGCACGTGAGATATTTTGCTCGTTCTACCCTTGTCAACTTGGAGATTGCAAACCCAAGCTGTTATTCAATCCTCTTCATCGCTATCACTTCCATAAGCTACCAACCCCTGAAGTGGTATGTTCGAGTCTGTGCTTTTCTCAGATGCCAAGGTAGACTTAACATCAGATAATGTTGCATCTTTCTCAAGTTTGACTTTTTTTGGCTGTGGCTTTATTTTCACTGAGACTGGAAGTGGCTTAACAATTGTGACCTTCTTGTCTTTCTGAGATGATGGTGCTACCTTCTGCAACATAAAACAAGTAAAATATGTAAAATAAAATATGGGAACAACTAACCAGCAAATTGAAACAGAATTTCGATAAAGAAGAATTGGGTTATTGTGGAGCTTGGGATGAGTCACTACAAAATGTCAGCACTTGTTTAGTAATGACATGATGCTGAAATACTGGGGAAGGAAGAGAGAGTCGAAACACAAGATCAGAGTTAAAACAGGGGATAGGATGTTGAGGATTCAACTCCCAATTGTTTACATCACAGCATCTGTTTGATTTTCTCAATTCATTATATGCACTGACTAAGGAAGTGCCAACAGACTTAGACGAGCTTTGCATTCAAGAACATCAACCTCGCTTACTACCCTCAGGTATCACGTTAGTTGTATTGATTCTCAAACATGTAAAGGCTACTCCAAACAGGTTAAAGTCTACATTTATAGCACACATTCCACCTATTTGCCAATGTGAAATTCACGATATTTGAAGCTTTGCACTAGGATTGGTTCTCCCTTATATGTAAATATGTGTGTGTATGAAAGGGGGCAGGGGGGGGAGAGAGAGAGAGAGAGAGAGAGAGAGAGAGAGAGAGAGAGAGAGAGAGATTGTTTCAATTTTCACAAACATACTAATCTAGATTTTTACCAAACAAGGACACAGATTGTTTAAAGTTCAAGTATAGTGTTTACCTCCTTTGGAGCCTGGAGTTGTAATTTGGATTCTTCTGATGCAAATGTGATCGTCCTACTTGCTATTGCTGCCTGCATCCATCAAAGTACAATAAATTAAACACCATCCTGGTATTTATATCATCCAATAAATAGATCACATATAAGAAAATCATGGATAAAGATGACTAAAGTTGTAAATGTTTATAAGGAAGTTACGTACTACCCATAATTGGGTTTCAAAAAATATGCTCCTTTTGGTTACTAAGAACAATAGATGGCGAATAAGACAAACAAGAAGTATTCCTTTAGTCTAAAGATAAACACAAGAGTAATAAGCATATAAATCTTCACAATGTCTTCAAAATAAATGTCAAATTGTGCAGCTAATACCTGGAAATTTTGCAACTCCTTCGCTTCTTCATTTGCCAGTTGTATATCTTGCTCTTTTTTGTACTGCAAATATTATAGATTAACACATGTTGCGTGTAAAGTGTCACACATGTACATATCTATCTTATTGGTTGTGGTTGTGGTTATATAACCCTCAATATAAACATTTCCCCATATCAATAAAACGCAACTCTTTATAGAAATCTCACCATCTCCAATTTGTCCAAGAATTCAGTCTCATCCTCATCAAGTGCCTTTGGTGGTCCTACAATGCATAGATGTATGTACCTTGTTAATTGGGATTATAATGATATTAGGCTCCCGATCATGATAAAATTAAAAGTTCCCTCCATTATCCCCAGGTATATACAGTTCTTCAAAGGAACTTCTGAAACCTAAACCACTGCCAGGGATCCTCATTTTTGAATGATGGATGTTGACACCATACAATAGATTAGCAATTCATATCCCATCTAAACATTTTTAGCTATCATGTAGTACGTAAGTTTTGCTACTTCATAGTTCACTTATGAACCATAATTGCATTTCCTACAAAACCTTCTTCAGAAAAAAGTTTCTTCTTAAAGATCCTACCATAACACACAAGAAAATCCGTCGCTCAATGTGTAGTGTGTATAAACGAGGTGTGTCTTTTAGATGCTTATTTTCCACACCTTTTCTGTATACACATATTTCTATGTGTGATGCACTTAAAAGTTAAGACACTAGCAGTGTACATATATCACACTCTTATATAAATTATTGTGCATTGATGTATTTTGTTACCTACTAATAATATTACTTTTGTTACCTACTAATAATATTACGCAATATAATAGCATATATTATATTTATGTATTTACTACTTTACATATTCTATTAAATACTCTCTAGCAATGAATGTAACATGTTCATGACCTCCAGTTTTGCAAGCACCACAGCTCACTAAATTTTTAACAGTGTTTGTCAATCTCCTTGAAGCTTGATCTATACATTAATTGTACACTGAAAAAATGATTTGCTTCACATGTACGTTTGTTTAATATCTAAGGATTAGCTGTCCACAAGCCTCTACGTGGCTGAGTGAAACATTCACTCAGACATTTTCAGTCGGGAGGAGATTTCTTACTTTGTCATACTAAACATAATAGCAATAAGCATAAGTTACAGGATATCTTGTATATGTAGAGCGATAAAGTTCGCCACATTGACTATTTCATTCCTCATGCATATTTTATTATCCTTGGGCCATCGGGAATCAAGCTCATTTTGTCCCCAGGGACATTTTGTGCTCAAAATCATGTAATATTTTTCTCTCTGTCACTGTGTTCAACTAAGAAATGAGACAAAACATCATGAAAGAAGGTAAACAAAAAATCTCTCTAGCTGTAATTGGAGATAGACTGTCATACTGTGTTTGAAACGTTCATTGAACTCAGCTTGGTGTTTATCCTTATTCTCTTTTAAAATCTGCAAGAAATCAGCAGCAAGAGAACCTGAGTTAGAGAAACAGCAATAAGCAGCCAGACAATTAATCAACATACTCCAACTCAAATCAAAGATAGCTTCCTTATAAAGTATTTTTAGTTAGTGCACTGGAATATTCCAACATTTCTGAGGAGGGCCGAAATTTAATTTTCTGGAGAATAGTTGGCATGGACAAATGACATTGAAGATAGCCAAGAGACCCCTTTCATCCACAAATATATTTATCAGTTCTGCTTCGATCATCATATAAAGATTGTGCTGTGCCTCTAATAAAAAAAATCAGTAAGTCACCAAACTTACATAACGTTTTCTGTAGGACAGAAAATCCTGAGCTCAGCTAAGGTTACTTTGTGCAGATCAAACCGAATACAATACCGTGGAGAAAAAGCAAGTGGACTTTTATTAGTCTTAAATGACCTCTCCAACTTATCAGATACTTCATTTTGAAACCATCTTAACTAGGTTCTGTAACCATGATTGCCCTTATCTTTAGAATAGCTAACTCACATTATAAATGTAGAAAGGTGACACGCCCAAGCATTAGATATAAGTTCATCAATTTTCATTTAAAAACTAGACGAGATCTGCTTGGAGCTCAAGCAGCTTTCTCTAGTTACCCTCTAGCAGATGAAAAATTTTCTTTCAGAAAAACAACCGAGAGCTATGTGTATAAACCTGGCAAGATTTATAGGGCTTACATGATTTTCACCCTTTTAAAGTATTATCGAGCAGCAGGTCTCATAAATTCAACTAGGATCTCCATGAATGACAGGAAACAAAGTTACGAACACTGATAATTACAAAAGGAATGGTGTTGAATGTTACCTGACATAGTTCGTATACTAAACCACTACGAAAATTACCCAATCTAAAGGTATAAACATCTTGTTCTTACATAAATCGTTGCAAAACTCAGGTGTCGGAAGCAATGACTCTTATATATTAAAAAAAAAATTGTTCTATGAGTTTCGTAACAATTATATTTCTACCATACTTTGAATTTTTATAACTATTCATTTCCACTGGATGGAAAACCAACCGATTATCTGGAAATTGACGAAGACATACTGTGTGAGTAAAAAATTTTCATATTTCTATTGCTTTAGTGATCTTTTTCTAGAGTCTGTAATCGGTGTTCAAATACGTCAAGTGGAGGCTAATGCAATGAAGGTTTTTGCAGAAAATGTTGAAATAGATCTACCTTAACGCAGTCTCCGACATAAACTTCATAATTGAACCTTGAATCACAAAATGAGGAGTAGTGATAAACGAGGGACAAAAACAAAAGACAGCCTACGGAGAGACAAGACAAGTGCAATAAGAAAAAGGGAGGGAAGAAGCAAAGAAGTGCAGGTGTAGGAGGAGGAGGAGGAGGAGGAGGAGGAATACTTCGAACAGGGGTCTGTCAGGGACACCGGATTTGTTGTCGTCATCGCGATCTCCTCTCTTCTTTCGTATCTCGGCAACCTGAGCAGGGAACCACAAAAATCGCCGGTTTTGGGGCCAAGAACACAAAACGGGAATCGCAAGAGCAAAAGGAAGCGACAAACGCAGGAAGCCGGAGGTGGACGAGTCCCATCGCCCTGATCTCGAGAAAGGCAAGAGAGAGAGAGCCTGCAGGATACCTCTTGCTCGGAGATGAATTGGAGGAGGCGGGGAGCAGCAGGAGGAGGGCTCGCCATGGCGGGGGAGCTCCCACGCACAGCGTGAAAGACAATACGTACCGTTCTCGACGAATACGTATATGCTCGTATACATACGGTCCACGGTGCTTCCAAACCATACGTATAAATGTGCGTATACGGTCTACCTCCTTGCACTAATGATGCATCATTACAAGGGCTTCTTGGTATACGGTCAAACCACGTCACAAGAGCTTCTTGGTATACGGTCAAACCACGTCACAAGAGCGTCTTGGTATACGGTCTACCGTGGTGTTCCGTATGCTTCCCGATACACGGTCTGCCGTCTGCGTACGCGCGTATAGCGATCTCGGAAGCATGTATCGCCGCGAGCGTTTTCTGCAAGCAGCATTCGGTGCTCGTTAACACCGTCTTTGCAGAGTGCTTCTGCTGAGATCGAAGCGAGATTAACATGCTTTACGTATGCTCGAGGGGGGCCCGAAACTGCGGGGTTACTGGCCGATTAATTTGCTCCCGCAACTCGTCCTGTTAAGTTTGTGTAATGGTTTGTACGCAGATCTGCTCGCAATCTGTTCGATGGTTTGCGAGGTCGATCGGCCCACAGCTCGTCCAGTTGTCTGCGTGCTCGCAATTTGTCTCGTAGTTTGTGAGGTTAATCGGCCCACGATTTGCCTAGCAGTTTGCAGCGTGACTCTACTCGCAATCTGTCCGATAGTTTGCAGGCTTAATCAGCTCACAGCGTGTCCAATTGTTTGCTGATTTTCCTGCGATCTGTTCGATGATTTGTAAGGTCGGTCGGCTCACAGCTTGTCCACTTGTTTGCGTGCTCGCAATTTGTCTTGCAGCTCGTGATGTTAATTGGCTCACGATTTGCCTAGCAGTTTGCGACGTAAATCTACTCGCAATCTGTCCGATAGTTTGTAGGATTAATCAGCTCACAGCTTGTCTGACCGTTTGTTGATTTGGCCGTGATCTGCCCGACTATTTGCGAGGTTAATCGGTTCACGATCCATCCAACAGTCTGCAAAGTTAATCAGCTCGCAGTTAGTCCAGCTATTTGTGTATAAGCCGCGTCAACCAACCACAACATTTATTGTGTAGAAAGCTTGGTTCAGTTCACGACTCGGTGACAAACTCAGTTAGAAACATGACGAATTCGGTCTCGTTTCTTCCATTGGCCATAAAACGTCGAATATTACAATTTCTCGCCCCCAGCCGAATCCCTACTAGCCATCAGAACTGCATGAATGCTTCGTTCGCACTTCCTCTGGAAAAACTATCGATCGATCGATGGCCGCAATTGCACATTGCAAAGCTTCTGCCATTTTCTCACGTTGCGCTCTTCGCTCTCACCTGGTTCATCCCTCTGAACCAGGCATCGGCTGTTACACGATTGCTCCCACAGCTCACATATTTTCGCATAGGGAAAAAGCCTCCGATCAACCCCGAACGAATTCACACAGTCCATTTGTTTGCAACAGGCGGTCCACTGCGACGGATCGTCCATTCGGATCAGGAGGCGAACTTTTCCGAGTGTGCCGTCAAAAGACGGTGTTTGTCTTCAGTTTTACTCCTGCTACGCTTTGCCTGATTTCCCAACATCCTAATCAATGTTCCCTGTTACACATGGCACAGAGGTTTAGGGTTTGGGTTTAATTAAGGTTTAGGATTCAGGGTTTGGGTTTAACCAAGGTGTGGGATTAGGGTTTGGGTTTAACCAAGGTGTAGGATTTAGGGTTTGGGTTTAATCAAGGTGTAGGATTTAGGATTTGGGTTCAATCAAGGTTTAGGATTTAGGGTTTGGGTTTAATAAAGGTTTAGGATTTATGGGTTTGGGATTAATAAAGGTTTAGGATTTAGGGTTTGGGTTTAATCAAGGTTTAGGATTTAGGGTTTGGGTTCAATCAAGGTTTAGGATTTACGGTTTGGGATTAATCAGGGTTTAGGATTTAGGGTTTGGGTTTAATCAAGGTTTA
>JBBBWG010000559.1:68035-85113 GCA_037176905.1 Azolla pinnata
CAAATGTCTGAAAAATAGACAAACCACAGGATTATGCTTCATCAAACCTTTTTTCTTTCACAACTTTCAGGTTTAATGCGGGATATAGATCCCCAGAAGTTTATCAGCAGCAGCTTCATTTATACAACGTGATACAATTTGTTGAAATTTTAGCAAGTGCAAAGACCAGATGGCAGTTGAAATAATAATTAAGGACGCCATATAATTAAATTTCAGTATTAGACACGATCGATGTTTATTTATATTCTTACAATCATAGCTCCATGCTCTGTCATCCAGGTAATGATCTAGCCACCATGTGGACATACAAAAACCTAAAGCTTTGTAGCTAGTAAAATCTAGACATGCCAAGTAGATGATGGAACATAGCAAAACTAGAGATGAGTTCTCTCTATTCACAACCAAATTACTTTTTGAGTGGAAGGTTCCGGTGGTGTTTCAAAAGCACAGCAGAATGGAGATATCAACGGACCTACAAGTAAATCTTTCTTGCAAGCCAGAATCCAGCTGTTAGCGATACCATAGCTAAGACGACGTGGACGAGGAACTGATTCGGGTTGTGAGTTGCCACATGAGTTTGCTTCCCATTGTTATTCCCCTTCATCTTTGATACCAGCTCACTACTCTCCGCTTCCCCACTGACCCCCTTCTTCTTTCTGTTCCTAACCTTCCCCGGGCTTTGATACTGCGCATCGACATCTATATCTCTCGACTTTGTGGCTCCCGAGGGTTGCTGAGTAACAAGCTCTGATTTCTCCATCTTTGCATCCTACATGTTCCAGAAATTTAGCACATGTTCACAGAAGATCTTATTTAACTTCTCATATAGCATAACATATTGATGATTATGGTCTGTCCAAGTTTAGCAAGATGTAGCAATCTATTGTCATTAGGATTGTCAGGTTACCAGTTCCTTGTAGCGTATTTCTTGCTCATTATAAGCTTTCTGGACCTTAGATATCTCCAGTTTTGTTTCTGTTAGCTGCTTCTCTGCTTCAGCAAGCTTGTTCACATGTTGCACCGAGGCAGCTAATAATTGCTCAACTTGAGCCTAACAAAGTGAAAACCAAAGCTATTAAAATATCAATATGAGTAAAAGATACGGAACAATGTAAGTAATTTCTTTGTCGTTGCATTACTTTGTGCTCCTCGGTTGTAATGTAAGCAAGCTCTTCCACATGCTTTTGTTGATTATGAAGCACTCCCACCAATTGGAGCTTTAGATCTCCAACTTCAGCAACTAATGAAGCTTCCTTTGACAAGCTTTGCTGCAGTTGGTTTGTTAATCTCTCCATCTCCTCAAACTTGGCATTTAACTCATTTGCTTTTTTTACCAACTCCTCGGTTAGACCATCTTTTTCTTGCATAAGCTTTCCGATCTGATAAAACAAGAAACAGTGTTTTAATATGGGACATAGTTTTGGAAAGGATTACACTTTAATCTACTTCCATCCACGTTGAAAATTTTCAGATAGGAACCACTGGGGAGAGGGGTTGGCTAAAGCAAAATGTCCAAGTATTTTTGATGTAGAACCTGTGACTGCAGCTGTTTCTTCTCCTCACTAAGCTTTTCAGTTAGCTCAGCAAACTCTTTCTGTGAATTGTCAAGTTGAGATATGATCCCATCCTTTTCACTCTGAAGTTGGGATAATTGCTCCGCAAAGGTGTGGTTTGATGCCCGTTGAGAAGAAAGCTCTTCCTTTAGTTTTTCTTCGCTATCAGCAGCCCTCTGCAGGTCTGTTTTCATACTCTCAACCAGAGGTTCAAGCAAGTCAATTCTTGATTTGGTCTGAGTAATATTTGCCACATGGTTAGAAATCTGTGCTTCTAATTCCATCACTTTCTCTTCGAGGAGTCTTTTCTCCTCGATCAGGTGTTTCTCATCTTCCTCCTTGTGCCTCAACCTTACTTCTAATTCATAAATCTTTGCAGAGGATTCCTTGGCAAAACTCTCAAGCTGACCAGATATATCATTAGCTTTCTTTTCAAAGACTAAATATTTCTCCTCGGCTTCTTTTGATTTGGTCTCTAATCCTATATTGTGGGCTTGTGAATCTTGTAGCCCGGCTTTGTACTTCTCTACAGATTGTTCTAGACTAGCAACCATTGATTTACCTGCCAGAACTGTACCTTCAAGTTCTGTTATCTGTGCTTGCAGTTTTTCTATGTTACTCTCTAAGAGGGATTTTTCCTCAGTAAGACGATTTTCCTTCTCCATAGCACACTTTAAATTCTTTTCAGTGGCTTCTATGGATGATTTCAGTTCCTCGACTGTATTCATGGCAGCATCAATCTTGATTTGTTTCTCTGCCTCTAAATTAGTTATGTCTGAATCAAGTTTTGCTACCTTCTCTTCAAGAAGAGACTTATCCTCAACAAGAGCTCGCCCTCTGTCTAATGCAGTTTTAAGCTCGTCCCTGATATTTGCAACGGACAACTCAAGCTCATCAACTCGTTTGGCTGCACTATCTATCTTAGTTTGACTTTCAGTTAACAACCCTTCTGTGGATTCTAGCCTTTCCAAGAGTGCTTTCTCCCTTCTATTTGCATCTGCAAAAGCTGTTTCCAACTCTATGGCTCTTGCAGCAGAGATCTTCCCAGAGTCCTGCAGCTCAACCAGATGAGTTGATACCTCTTTTGCTGCATTCTCAAGTGCGAGAATAGTCTCTTGAGCTTCACTGAGCTTTGTTTCTAGTTGTGCCTTTTGATTGTTTGTATCTGCCAAGGTAGCTTCTAGTGTTCCAATCCTACTTACTGAATCATCAGCTTTAGATTTGTGTTCAATGATGAGGTCCTCCAATTCCAAATTCCTAGCTCTTGAACCTTGCAAACTGTTCTCATATCGAGAATGTTTTTCTTCGAAGTCCTTTAATCTTCCTTCAAGTTGTAACCTCTCATTTTCCAGCCCCTGCACGTTAACCTCTAAATCCTCTAGTTTTTTCTTTAATTTTTCAGCCTCAGATTGAGCTGCACCCAGTGATTCCTGCAGCTCTGTAATTTTCTGTTCCAAGTTCAACTTCTCATGGATTTCAAGTTGTCTCTTCTCCTTGGCTTCTTCAAGGCATTTTGTTAGTGTTTCTTCGTTTGATTTCGATGCAGTTAACTGTAACTGCAAATTCTCTATACTTTCTTTGCCAATCTTCAGGTTTTCCTCAAACATCTTTGACATGCTTTCCAGTTCTAAAATCTGTTGATTGGCTTTACCTGCTCTCTCTTCAGATTCTTTCAAGGAGTTTTCCAGTTTGCTCACTGTCTCTTCTTTAAGAGTTAACTTTCCTTGTAGCTCTGAAACTTCCTCTTCAATTTTAACTTTATTCTCCGAAATACTTTCTAGATTATTTTCTAGCTCATTCACCCTTTTCTTTGCTGTTTCACGCTCTGATTCAGAAGTGGCCAAAGCATCCTGCAACTCAATCAGTTTGGCATTCAGCTCGGATATAGATTTGTTAGCATTCTCGTACTTCTCTTCAGTAGCCACAAGTTGCTCTTGATACTTGATTTCTAGTTGCTTTGCACCCTCTTCAGCATGTTGCTGAAGTTCCAGAGATTTTGCTTTTAAGCTATCTAGCTCTTCCTGGAGAGAAGCGATAGTCTCATCTTTGGTGGTTGACGTAGTTTCAGCATTTCTTAGCATATTTTCGAGACTCGCCACTTGTTCCCTGACCTTGAGAGTATCATCCTCTGCTAATTTGAGATTGTCAATTTGTGTTTTCAGCTCTTCTTCTTTGGTTGTTAGTCTCAATACTAGTTCTTTAATCTGATCCTTCTCATCAGTGTTTTCTTTCTCGAGTTGAATGATTCTTGCTCTTGCTTCACCAAGTTCTTCCTCTACTTTAGTTGCATGAAGCTTTGTCTCTTCCAAAAGATGCGACAGTTGATCTCCCTCAAGGATTCTATCTTTCAATCCAGCTAGTTCTTCTTGCAAGGTTTTCATTTTCTCTTGTACCTCAAAAAGGTTAGTTTCTGCTGCCTCTGCTACAGCTTTTGATCTTCTAGATTGCTCCAAATACTCATTAGCAATGATTACTTGATCGTTTAATTCTTTATGATATCCTTCTGCTCTGTTCGAAGCAACAGAGAGCTCAGATTCCAATTCCTTTACTTTTCCTTGAACAGATTCTAACTCCTGCTTTGCGTCATCAAGCAACTTCAGAAAAGTCTGTTCCTCTCCACCCTTTCTGGTTAGTTCATCTTGATGAGCCTTTGCTTGTGCTGAAAGGATTTCCTCGGCGTCTCTTATTTTGAGATCTGCAGCAGTAAGATTCTGTTCCAGCATCGTCACCCTCTCTTTCAGAACTGCACATTCTTGTTTTGTTTTCTCTGATTCGATCCTTGCATTTCTCGCTTCATCTCTATAATGAGCGAGTTCTTTGCCAGGAAAAGGAGCTGCACTTTCTAACGCTTTGAGCTTCTCTTGCTCAACATGGACACCTTCTAGCTCAGACTGGGTCTTCTGCAACTCACCATGGGGAGGAGCTCTCTCTTCAAGAGCTTCTCCCTTGCTATTTTCTGTTGTGTTTTCTGTTGTGCCTATTTCCTTCTCCAAGTTCGCACTTTTCTCATGTGCAAGGCTCGGGGTGAATTCGTCATCACCGTGCCCATTCACATGGCCATTTACTTTTCTCGATGGAAGATCTCCTTCTGGATGCATAGCTTTCATGTTTGACACCTGCACAACCCATAAACGCGAACTATATATGAGCTCCCCATGGCTATAGACTCAACAGAAATGCTCCTCAAATCACTGCAAATAGGCTAATAAGTACTAAAAACGAGCTTCAAATCACTTAATTTCGATGTTCTGCAATAATAAGCATGTGTTTTTCGCAGCATCTATGGGCCAAAATTCTAGTAACAAGCACATGCTTCTATCCATCAGATTTACGCCAATTTCAAATAGAAGACATGGTTTTGTTAATCACTCACTAAACCTTAAAACAAACAGTACCTCGTCATCTCCTTTAGAAGACAATTGATCTCCACTTCCAACTGCTACTACTTCAGTCTCCGAATCCATGATTCAAGTATCCTGCAAATCATTTTGGACGCCATTGTTTCGTTAGATCGATTAGTCTCACAGCTATTCCCGTCTTTCCGCTTAATGGTGACAAACAGAATGTGCGGGAGATGCAACAACGCAGCTCCAAAAACAAATGATTGAGCTAGGATTTCCCTACCAAACAGCAGTTGCAAGTAAATCTGTACAATCGGATTCCACAATGGTATGCCTCCAGTTCTCTTAATAGAAAATCAGAAAGATTAGGCGCCTACACTTCCACCGGATGATCGCCTGAGCTCAAGGATGTGGCAACATCAAAGCAGACAACATGCGTGCTAAAACGAAGATCAGCAAGGAAAAACAGAACGGCTAGTTCGTGCCTCCTCGTTCGAAGCTCACAACAGCGACGATGATCTACCCTCTTCCAGGTGATGGCTTGAGATTCGGTAGATGCAAGGATGAGAGAAGCATGTGAGCAAGAGCAAGCAGAGCATGCGCGGAAAACGAGCAGCAGATTTAACAAGCAAGGGATCGAGCAGCGGAAAAAGAACGCGAAACAAAACCGATGGTTTCTGGACAAAAGAAGAGCAAGTGGGGGGGGTAGATCGAAACCGAGAATACAAGGAAAGGCACAACATAGGAGAGGAGGCAGGGAGGAAGGAGAGAAAGAAAGAAAGAAAGAAAAGAAAGAAAAGAGCGATCAGCGGAAGCACGGCGGAGAGGGAGGAGAAGGAGAATGGAGGGAAGGAAAGGAAGGCACGAGATGAAAGAAGGAAGCGAAGAGACTGTACATGTATTGAATCGGAGGGAGGAGCAGGAGATGGGATGGTGCATGGAAGAGGAGGAGGAGACGTGGAGGGAAGGTACCTGTGCAGGGAGGAGGCGGCGATGGCGATTCCGGAGCTCGCAGGAAACGAAGAAGAAGAAGAAGAAGAAGAAGAAGAGAGTGTTGGTTTTCTAGAAGAAGAAGAAGAAGAAGAAAAGAAGAAGAAAGAAGAAGAAGAAGAAGAAAAGAAGAAGAAAGAAGAAGAAGAAGAAGAAGAAAAGAAGAAGAAGAAGAGAGGTCTTGGGTTCGAATCCTGCCACGGCCAATTTTGTTCACTAAATACTTTGGGTTCAAAATTTCTTTTAGCCAAACTTTTCTTACAACACCAAACTTTGTGGGTTCAAACAAAATCTCTTCACTAAATTTTGTGGGCTCATCAAATTTCTTCACTAAAATTTGTGGGTTCGGCTGCGCTCGTTGCTGCCCAGATTTTCGCTGGGATCGGAACAGTGGCTCCGTTCGTCTGATCCGCGGTCAGAATCGATCCGTTCGATCCGAAGCCACGATCGCATGCACGATGGCTCGTTCGCTGATCTGATCTCTGCAGACGATCTGCCGATCGGAAAGCATCCGTCCACGATCCGTGCCGATCCCGATTGCATGGATTCGACAATTCGGCTCCCATCTGCTGATCTGGTTGAGAAATCTGCTCAGTTCTTTTATCCGCTCGAAAGTGTTTTGGTACGAGGATTCCCGCTCTGTTTCTGTTTTCGTATATTGATATTCAATTTAGAGAGGCCATTGCGAGTCCCCGTAAAAGTCGCTATATTTCTTTTAAGGCAAAGTCTGCTTACCTGCGGACCGGCTAAAAACAGCTCCAGATTGGCCGCATAAACCGCGCCTCAAGCTGCTGCTTCTTCTAAAAACATTTTATAATCGAATCGTAGATTTTTTTACTACTACATGTTTGTTTCGCATGTGGGCATCGACTTATCGGTTGGAGCTTAGATTTTGTCTACTCAGATTTCTCCAGAAAACGGTCTCCAACTTTCAGGCTTCTGCCAAACTGGAACAGTGTCAGATGCCCTATTTATGGGGTAAGCGACGACTAGGTTCTTATAATCCCATTTGCAAGCTTTTCAATGGCGATCATCTGAAGACCGAACAAGCTCTGTTTCTGGAGAATGACTAATATAAGTTGGGAGGCGATTCTAGATGCTAACAATTCTGGAGAATTCTAGAATTCTAGACAATTCTAGTGCCCTTAATTTGGAAGGAAGCTAAATGAATCACCTCTTTAAAGAATATCCAAGTGGAAGATAGCATTCATCGCTTCATTTAATCGACACCATTATTCGCCCATGATCTCCTGGGTTCAAAACCCTGGCGATAGATACCACAAATGCATCAGCATCAGATCGGATGCATTCCTCACTAATAATACATTCATCGTTTTCATTGAAAAACTCAGTCGTCTATCGACCCATCAAGCGATCCGACTTCTCGTCTTTTCAAAACTCCATTAATCGCCCACGATCTCCCGGTTCAGAACCCCTGGTGGCGAATACCACAACAGATTGCATCAGATCCGATGCATTCCTTTCCTGGGCCATCTATCTGTGTACCAAACCAGAACAGAAGAAGTCTGAAGAAAGGGGCAAAAGGAGGAAGGAAGCGATTCTCTTCTCGATCACGTTTTCTGCAAAAAAAAAGCAGCATCGCTCCGGTGCCTTCCACCAAACTCTCTTCCTCTCCGATTCTACGAACGCGCTTGCTGTCGGCGCAAATATAACCTTAGGTGGTCCTCTGCCAGGTGTAAATCTCCGAGATTGTTCCAGACGCACGCTAGCTACGGATCGAGGAAAGAAGGTTTCGGGTATCTAAGAATTAAGGAAAACAATGATTTAGCTTAAGTTGAGTTTGGTTTGGTTTGGTTTCAACTCGGTTTGGTTCGGTTTAAATTCATTAAACGAATAACGCTCAGGCCTGAGCTGAGACCTGTTTAAGGCCTGTCAGCTAGCCAGTATAGCTCGACTAAAGGATGTTAATAGCTTTCTGGCATGCAAATGGAAGTCAAGTCTTCCACCAGAACATTGATATATATATATACCAAGTTTGGAAGAAAAAAAGACAAGGCATGTTAGCTGGTTGAGTTGAGCTATTCTTTGACTAGCCAATGGGGCCTTTTGGGCATGACCCATTTAGGCTATTTACTTGGCCAAGTCAAGAAGGATCTTGAATGGTCAATGGACCTTGACCCTACTTAGTTAGATAGAGCCTCTGCTAAGACTAGCGGAGCTTGAGCAAGCCTAGCTTTACATAGTCTTCTGGCTTTGTTTTTTTTACCCCATTTCCATCAGACAAATCCCAGGTGTGTTAGGTGCTCATGACAAGCATGCCATTCATCCAATCCATGAATGACATTATGCATGCTACCTAAAATTTGAAACCACATCGATTATTCGCTAAACGCCGATCGCGCTCGCATACATCTGTCAACTATGAATCGTGCAGTGACCGCGGGCGTGAATCGATGCCCTCCCGGGTGCCAGAGAACGGAAAGCCTTTTTCGTGCATTTTATCGCGAATAAATGGGAAGGAAAAGAAACAGAACGGAAAGCAGAAGAAGCAGGTTGGCAGCATGTCAGATCCCTAAAGCGGTTAGCTCTCCGAATGCCCAACTGGCTATCTAACTCAGTCGATGCGTCTGTTGGCCTCATGCAGCTCATAACGGATGCGACAGTGCATCGCGGAGAAGGAAATGTGATTCTCGCTAAAAGCCCACAAGTATGCACTGCTGTTTTCTGTGAAGCATTCTGCGTGTTGGCTTTCTCGGCTTGATGGGCAACGGAAGGGGCCTTTTCCGTGGGTCAGAAACGCTATGAAGTTTATGCTCCGTTTGAAAAGCAAGATTAAGATTTAAAAGAAAAAGAACAAGGATTTCTTGTATCAAAATAACGAGAACACATCAGAGACTGGCGTTGAATCAGAATAGTTATGTTACAGTGCTATTTGATTTTGTGCAAAAGTAATTTTGCAGAGTGAGATTTGAGAGGGGCAGAATTAGTTGTCAAACTTACAAACTCGTGCTAAGTATATTTGCTTGAAATTCCAAATTTCGAAATTCTATGGAATCAGCAACATCTAGATCGACAACACCTTGGATCAAGAACACCAAACATGTACAAAATTTTCTTTTTCTACAAATCAGGTAACTCCTTGAGATCAGCCTTTTATTTCCAAATAAAAACTCATTATATATGAGCATTCGACAATGTAATTAGAGGTAGAAATATCTAATGAGGTGCCGATATCTCCATTCCATACTTCCCTAGTCATAAAAATAAACAACTTCTTTGTTTTGGTTTTCCCGAAGCAAGAGATTTTTCATAAACATGGTCCTCTTGTTGTCGAAACAAGTATCTTCCAAATTGTTGTTACAATTTTTGTTCATATATTCGAAAGTCTTCCAAATATTTCACATAGTTGTAGAACTCAAACGTCTCTCGTTTGGTAAAGAGATGAGAATCACCAAGGACCTCAAGCCTCTATCGTTTATACCCGATTTTGTTCGTTACGACAATTAGTAACTAAACCCTTTCGGATGCTCACCCATGCCATGATCACCGATGTCAAGATGAATTAAAAATTGTTAACATAAACTTCGACCAATGAGGCATAAAAGGTGCAAACTGTAAATGATTGGTTATATAACAAAAGTCGGTGTCGGACACACTAACTGTGGACTATGATGGAGCATGAACAACAACGATATGAGTGATGAGAGTATTTCATAAAGTTACAGACTTCTCGAACCTTTTGGAGCCCTCTAGGACTTTCTAGACGTTTATCGCAATAAGCGGTAACAAATACAATATATACAAGTATCAAGATGGTTGAGACAACCACTTGTTAAAGGCGAAGTAGAGTTTCTAAGATTGCGAATTGGCTCAAGCTTGAAATTCCGACCATTAGGCTTTAATTTAAATCTTTTGAAAAAAACCCAAACTTTGATGATCATATACCAAACAACTCGATGAAGAAGGCCTTAAATTCTTGCGAGGAAGGTCACCAATCCACAAAAGGAACATTTTACTTGTTTGTAGAGTTAAGGTCCATCCAATATATCCCATGTATGCGACTCGTTAAGAGAATAGTAGCTCCTCCAACTCTTCCAATTGTAAGTAGAAGACTCGATGACCTTGGGCAAGGCTCATCATATTTCTCAACTCTCGTACTCGGGATCATCAATTCTATGAGAATCGCCTCTCGCAATTGGCACATGTGGAAAGTCCAAATCTATTGGGCCCGATCCATTCGTACATTTGCTAGCCGATTTTGCATCAATCCCTTGGAGGGTGTTGTGTCCTATGCTTTGCCACTTGAATTGAAGATCTTAATCAAAAGGTAAGGGCATATTTGATGAAGATAAGGAGATAAAACTCTTTACGATCTTATACGCACAAACCACAGGTCACAGTAGTGCCTGAAAGCAATCATGTCTATGAGCTCGACACATTGGTTAACGTGCGAGAATCATGGTAGTTTGCAACAACATTGGCATTTGTTTTTATCATCCATACATCCCACGCAAGCTTCACAACAAGCTCATCGTGCACTTTCCAAGATGCTTGAAGACATTGCAACCACACGCCGCCGATAGACTTTGCTACATTGTAATCTTTTTTTTTTTTGCTAAGATTCGAAAAGCTGACATACATGATTAGTAGAGCAATGTGGAAGATCGAGCGATCGTCTTGAGCTTCACCGCTTCAGGCCATGAGAGCTAGCGACAATGCATAGCATCAGAAGATTTTGTCAAAACCTCAAATGCCAGGCCTATCAGGACTAGCTAAATGCATCCTCTAGAGAACACCCTTTTTCGGAATACGTTCTCAAAGCAGGGCATTATTGCATCTAGAATGCATGAATTCTCTACTCTAGCGTCTCTCCTTGCTGTAATCTCATCATAGAAAACTAGGTACGCTCGAAACACCCCATTGTACGCCTCGTTTCATGCATGGGCCATATCTAGATTCTGAAGGCATCAATATGTGCCTTTATTTTCTTTCTTTGTCTAGAGCATAAGAAGATTAGAAAGAGAGTGACGGTTGTCTTAGATACGGCGTATATAAATTAGGGCATGACCGATGGATGCATAACTGTTTATAATGCACCGCTAGCTATGCATGGGCACGAATATTTTATAGCGTACTAAAAATGCAGAGAACCTTACCACTTACACAAATCATCATATTGGTATTGGAGGCGGTAAGGTGATCCTATGATGATCTAATGTCGAAGCTTCCAAATGTAACCGGAACGACAATGGCATCTGCATCATGACCAAACCAACTCAGCATGATGCGCAACATAATCAAAGCTAGAACAACGTCCCTGACAAAACTTTCTTTTTGTTAAACAAGTAAATAAAAAAAGGATTGTCAAGCATCTCTACCTTTCTTATGTACCGGGTCATGACCCTAGAACAAGCCGTTCTCGCAAACAATGCTCGAGCCCTGCAGAGGAAAGGATAAACAAACCGTTGTTGTGAGAGCATTTTATCAATTGAAACCTGTCGGATTGCTTGGGAATACGGGCACACACACACACCGCAGTTCAAAATCGTTTTATACGAGAAGAAACCTTCTGACTTTTCCAAGGTCAAAGTTTGTTTGCCATTGATTCAAAACGGCACCGGCAAAAGAGTCCTGCATAAAGAACAAAAGTAGCGAGCGAAAAAAACAGCCCCTTGACATCTTCTCGGCTCGTTGGTTGCCTCATGGAATTGACTTGCCCCTTCAAGCTCACAAACCCACTCCAAGCAGGCATAGACTTTTTTTACCATGGTTTCCATGTATATGTCAGAGAAACTTCTCAGAAAATCTGACAGCATGGTTCCAAAACACTGTTTCCATAGGCTATCTCTCCACATACTTGATTCTGCTATAGTATATGCCCATGTCTCATCTCCAATTATTCTCTCTTTTTATTGATGGGGAAAGAAAAATCTGTTCCCAAAGCATGGCCTATAAAATAAGCTTGTCCAAGGGATGGGAGGCCAAGACGCGCCACCCTGTAGAACATCAGACTCTTCCTCTCCAACCATTCCAGCCAGCCAAAGATCGAGAAAGCTCACACTTTGCAGCATTCCTGCTACCTCCTTCCAACAGCTTTTATCTATCATTTGTTCTTAGGATTCAAAACCATGCCAGGACCCGTGACAACAATCACTGCAGACATGATCCTCGCCGACTTCAACCAAGAGACTTGCAATGCCAGAGACATTCAGGCCCGAGTTCTGCAAGATATCCTTGAGCACAATGCCAACACTGAGTATCTCCAGAGGTTCAACCTCAAAGGATGCTCGCCTGCAGATGCTCTTTCTCGTCTGCCCTTGGTCACCCATTCTGATCTCAAGCCGTACTTCGATCGCATCGCAGATGGTGACTCCTCCCCTATCCTCACTGCAGACCCCATCCATACCTTGTCCCTAAGGTACAAACAAAACACATGTTTCAGATAATCAAGCCTAAGAATGTTGTCATAAAATTGAACTTCCATCACAGACATTACCGTTAGGCATAGGCTTAATCATATGTTGCTGATCTTTGCAACTAATTATGTGCTACAATAATTATCCTCGATGCTCATATGGCTAGTTTTCATTAATTTGGGTTTCAAGCATGTTGATGCCGCTTGATAGTTTGATAATAACCATTAAGAAGGCCAAAGTTGATGCTAATGTTATATCAAACTATGTGTACTTATGCAGATCATTGTCTGTTATCATATACTGATCCTTACGTTCAATTCCACATTAATTATTAGAATCAAATGTCAATGCCTTTTATGCCAATGATGCGTATAAAAAGCATTCAGAAACTCATCATTAACACAATGCTTATTACTGTTTGTATCAAATCATCATGCCATGCTAGCATATTCATTAAGAAGCTTGTGGTGCATCTTTAAACTTTAAAACTATCCACTTGAAAGCTTACTCATTCATTCTGAGGTCCGTATGCTGCTTGTTTGTGTGCCTTATGGCCGACCCACCAGCTCAGGGACAACCTCCGACGGCCGACAGAAGCATCTGGTGCTGTATAAAGAAATCCTCAACGCATCATTAAAACTTGCAAGGATCTCAAGCGCTTTCCGAACAAAGTATGATTTACATCAAAGTATTACTATCAATATGGCCTGAATTGTCATCTCATCATCGATAAAATAAAGTAAGGATTAACATAACTTCCGATTATCATAGCCATTTGAATCAGCTAATTGATTGATATGATTCATCACGAAATATTTAGGCCTCTTGATTTCCATAGAATCATAAAATTAAATCATTACACAGGTATGGAGGGTAAACAGGGATGAGGAAAAACTAATCATATAGGATTATGTGATGCATATTATAACATAATGTCTTATGTATTCTAGGGCACTCCCGATCCGATCAGGGAAAAGGCTCTTGGATTTGGTGTTTTCTGGGAAGCTATCGGTGACAAAAGGTGGGCTGAAATTGGGCACAGCAACAACCCACCTGTTCCAAAGTGAGGAATTCAAGCTCAAGTACAAATTGGCTGACGTCAAGACATGCTCACCGCGAGCAGTAATTTGCACACCAGAGAACAGGCAGGCCATGTACTGCCACCTTCTTTCGGGCCTTGTGTTCAGGGACGATGTCGAGTTCATTCACTCCACTTTTGCCCACACTGCCATTGAAGGCTTCAAAACATTACACAAAGAATGGCCATCCCTCTGTGAGGACATACGCACTGGAAAGCTCAATCCATCCATAACTGAGCAAGATGTCAGAGACGCAATGGCTGAGCATGTGCTTACAATGCCCCGGCCCGAGCTCGCCGATGCTATCGCTAACATATGCCGTGGGCTAGATAATAACTGGAGTGGAGCTGTACCCCAAATCTGGCCCAACTGCAAGTATATTGTCTCCATCATGACTGGCACAATGGTGCCTTATCTCAAGAAACTTCAGCATTATGCAGGCAAGACTAACAAATTTCATCACGATGTTGAGCATCTCTAGGGTCTACACCATAAATGCACACAACCATCATCCAGGAACTATTCTATTCTGATTGTCACATTATTGTCACTTATTTTCCCAGTTTTGAGTCATGCAAGACCCCATCCGGTACAGTCTTGTTTGATATTAGACTTGACAATCACATTGTGCAGATGGGTCGATGTGCAAGTACTTGTCATTAATCATTTGCTAACATATTACAGGCCATCTGAGACTGGTATCCTCTGATTACGGTGCCACTGAAACATGGGTGGGCGTGAACACCAGCCCATTGGCCACCCCTTATGAAACGACCTTCACCATCATCCCCACATTTTCTTACTTTGAATTCTTGCCTCTAGACAATCAATCTACTGATCAACAAGCCAACGATGATGCCAGCAAAATCGTTGGCATTGGGGATGTCGAAGTCGGCAAAGAGTATGAAATCATCATCACCACCTACGGAGGTAAAAATCATGTTGAGAATAACTCCTGATATTGTTTTCTGTATTTAAGGATTGAAATGAAATAGCTGATAAGTATATTGCCATGTCATTTTAACTAGGCCTATATCGATATCGGCTAGGCGATGTCATCAGGATTTCTGGCTTTTATAATCAGTCCCCAATGTTGTCATACATGTTTCGGAAGAACGTCATGCTCAGCATCAACATCGACAAGAGCACAGAGAAAGACCTTCAATTAGCTGTAGAAAAAGGCTTAGCCATGCTCCAAGAGCATGACTCATCAATTGAGCTCGTCGATTTCACTAGCTATGCGAACCTTGCAAGGACGCCAGGCCACTACGTGATATTCTTGGAGCTCAACCACACCTTAAATGGTAGCGAACATACACCGTCAGACTCTGACTCCGACCTAGACATCGCCCAACACCATGTGGAAGAGGATCCCATACTTTCAGGCCTCCAAGGTTGTGCTAATGCTATCGATCTTGCCTTCCAGGACCCTGGCTACATTGGATCTAGGAAATCTCGTAGTATTGGGCCTCTTGAGCTCTGCATCCTTCATCCTGGTACCTTCCATTATCTTCTAGAACGATACCTTGTCCATGGCATTGCCATTACTCAGTATAAGACCCCACGATGTGTCTCATCCCAGGAGCTTCGTGACATTCTCCATAGTAATGTCTGTACCTATACATTCAGCACTGCCTACCGATAGGAACCATGATGATTTCAGTTGTGCATCTAATCACAATACTCTGGCAACTATGTCAGCTCTGTAGTTCACACCTTGACTGTGTATACAAACATACACCTCTGTGAATATTTGGATGGGTTGGAACATCTCATCTGATAACACTAAAGCATGTAAATTTTTAGTTACCCAAAACAAAATCAGGGCAACAGGAACACCACCCTCAGTACAATTGGTGTAAACTTGGTATATTTGCAGTTGTGAACTTGTATATATCATTCAGGGACATGATCAATGTTGTAAGCTATTTGATCAAAAGTAGCACTCACAGCACATGTAACAACTTAGACATTACTCTGCCTTTTGAAATATAAATGTAAATATATTTATGTAGCTTTCAAAAATAAACTTTTCGAGCTTCAGTATCCTAGCATGGAATTCAGTTTCAAAACCTTATTCCACATGCAGTGTTCGCTCAACCATCTGATGCCAAGATCCGTGCTTTAATCATTTGCGACAAGCGCACACACACACACTATATAGCCAAAAATCCCAGGGAAATGGCAAGGCCAAAAGATTGAATTTTGCCAAGGACAACTTTGTCCGTGCAGTTGAATACCTGAACAGTTATATATTAGATCAGCCATTAACCAGGAGTTGTGAGATGATAAATTTCCAAAAAGAAAGCTTTGTTCTTTGTTCTCCTGATAAATCTACATGGTTTTCTGTAAGAAATTATAATTCACCAACATAACTAGATTTGTTTCTCTGCCTTCGTTTTTTTATGATTGGCTTAACCAAATTTAGAGATATCCAACCGTGAAGGCAGTTCCAACTTTCCAGGACACCATGGTCCTAATGAAAGCTGTTATGATAACTCTTCATTTCTCTTGAGGACACTCCACTATTTTCACAGTTAAAGATAGCTCCAGCTTTCTGATATACCTCGTTCGGTACAGAAGTTTATCTATGTTCTGAGATTCAAAACCATGTTTACTCGGTATAGATGCCAGGCATACTGTCTTTTTGCAACTTCCTCGATTTTCCCTATCTGGTTCCAACTCTCTCAAGATCTTCTGACACCATGCACTTCCAAAATGCATGCATGCATGTGTGCCAACATGAACATGCTGACACGATCCTTAAAAAGGCTTATTCATAGTATTTTGAGTCTACCCTCATGCCCTGCATGTCACTCAAGATTTTCAGAAGCTCGTGTTAACATGTTTATGTTGGTTGTACTTTGTGATGAGATCCTGAACAAGAAAAGTGAATTCATTACGATCCTCTACTTTTGAAGACCACCACACTCTGCGTCCTTAACTATTGAGCATTTCCTACAGATTTTGAAGTCTCTATCATAGTACTTTCTTTCTTAGACAGATCGTATATATATCCTGTAGTCACAAACTCTGGAAATGAACATAATTCATGGTAACTGGGAGAAACCATGGGGATATATCTTGCTCAAGTCTTCTCTAGGCTTCACATCCAGGTGTGCATCCATTGGAATGCGTATTTCCCACTCAAAAAAACATCATCACACTTGTGTGTTCCTTCAAACATCTCTTTGTGATGTATCAAACGCAACAATATTTCATACCATATTTGGTTTTGAAATAATCAATGGTTTCTAACCTCAACCAGCGTTCATGTTTTCGTGAGATCTTAGGAACACAGTAATAACTTCCTCTATATTTGGAGAGAGACCCCTGCCTGCCAACCTTAGAAGAACGGAAAGACGCAGTTGCTCTTGCATCTTCCTTCGAGCATTCCAGGCATGGAGGCACAAATCCAGCAAACAAGAGCAGCTTTTGCACGCAAGATTATGCCGCAGTGCAATTCTTGTACTTTTTGAATTCGCACAAGTGGATAGATAAGATAATCCAAGAAATCTCACATGTCACGGTCGGATGCCTGGTGTTCTTTCTACATTTTCTGGTGCATTTCGGGCTCCAGCACGTTATCAAGTGCATCGAAGAGTGAGCGGGCAACGTACCGGTAAAGTGCCAGAGTGCAGAACGTCGGAGCTTAACTAAACCGTGCATTCATCAGCGTCATCATCCGTCATCGTCCTCCTCCTGCTCATCATCGTCGTCATCATCATCATCATCATC
>JBBBWG010000559.1:86878-106576 GCA_037176905.1 Azolla pinnata
TCGAGCATGCAACTCATGTAAAAGACAACTGAAGTTAGGGATTGTCGATGGCAGGTTATTTTTTGTTGTTACTTTATAAAACATGCGGAAGAGCAGGTCCAAGCTGTGCAAGAAATCTGGATTGATCTGGTAAGTAAGTTTCGATCAGAATATGAGAGTATATGAGGGAGATTTGGAGAAAGCCGTTAAGAAACGTTTAAGGTTTTTGAAGCAGTGGACTCCTCTACAATGTTTTGGGCAACTATTACACGATCTAGAATGATGTTATTTACCGCCAAACATTCGATTTCCGCAACCTATAACTGGACATATGCTCAACGAGACATCAAATGTTGTTTTGGTTTATTGTGTAATCTATAACCCTCAAACGAGTTTATGTTATACATATGTTTTGAAGCCAATATGGCGGTTTTTCCGTTCACTAATCGAAGACGAAAAACGGAATATAATAAGGATCAGAGAAAATTAGCACCTCCGCAAGTTTCTTCAAACCGATCTTTTGCCTTTTCTCTTCGAGGTTTGTAGAAGGTGATCGGAATCAGCAAAGCACGAGTAGCGAGCTGAATGCACCCTTCTTCTAGATCTGCTAACGATAGAGGATGGGATTGTGGATTAAGACTAATAATCACCATAATTAAGGGCCTAATCAGAAAGGAAGCTTTAGCTTAAACAAGCCCTCCACAATCAAGAGGTGGTTTAAGACTAATCACCATAATTAAGGGCCTAATCAGAAACATTTCGAAAAGGAAAGCTTAAATAATTAAACTATAATTCTTCTTCTTCTTCTTCGTCTTCTTCTTCGATACGTTTCACTTGCAGAGAACGGGCGCGAGCTTCTCCCGTCGAAGCCTCTCCGTCGAAGCTCAGAATCTCGCCGGAGCTCCTCCTTGCTCTTCACTGCAGGCTGGGATGTCGACGTTCAGCACCATCGCTGCCACGTCACCGCACAATCCCAACAAATCCGTCGAAGTAAGTCACGAAAAGCCTCCATTTTTCTCCACCTCTCTCTCGCTTGCCATCTTTCTCTTCCCCGTACACGGAGGCCTTCCATGTCAGCAAATCAGAATTCAGCACAGAAAAAAAAGAAGAGAAAAACCTGTGCTTTCCTCTAGAACTCAAATTTATTGCCATGTCATCCTGCTGCTTCAGAGAGAAAAAATTCCATTCTAACTCGTAAATGAATGGTAGAAACGCGGGTTAGAGGAGCACTGGAATTTGGGAGACATCAAAGCTCATATGACAGAGTGGCTATCGGAATTTTGTCTTGTGAGGTGACGTTTTGTTCACTCAAAAAATGGAAATTTTATGAAGAAAATGGGAGCAGTTAAAAAGCAAGATTTTCGTTCATCAGTCTGGGAGATACATTATGCTTCAGAGGTTTAACACACAGTCTGCTCTAAAAATTCGTACAGGAAACTTATTTCGATACCATGTTTTTGTATAGAAAAAAGGCGTTAAGTAACATCTAGTTTATCAGTTGAGTATGAAAATCTTCATCGAAGGAAATTGCATCAAAGCAGAACCATTTTCTTCCTAGAGAATTAATCACATTCATTTCAGGAAAGCAACATACAATGAAAGCGTATATGTAACCTGTATATCAACGTGTACACTTTCATTCACCGCAGAAATGAACTGGCAGATTATTTCAAGAGTGGATTCGGGATTATCATGGGAAATGTCCTTGGTCTAAAACACAGCTTAGTTGCTTCTTTCCACGTTCTCTTATTTTGTCATTTGGATTAGGCTACTAATCAAGAACCGCATTTTCTAAAGTGGGGTTTCATCTGCGAGGTCATGCTCCTATAAGGGTCATCAGTAAAGGTGGTACTAGACAACATGAAACGTGGTTGTAATATTGCCTTTTGTATATTCAGGTTTTGAACCTGGGACTCTCTCTTTTTCATTATTTCTGTTTATCAAAAGAGAAGTATAATTGGCTGTCAGTTCTTCCTGTCTTTTTCTAAACTATTGGTTCCTGCTTTAGCTGTGGAATACATTTGTTCTCGTCACAGGAAAACATAAGCTGTAAGTAATACCCTGCTAATATGGAATTAATTCGTTATTGCAGGTTTCTCAGCCTCCGTCAGATGGCATTTCAAGTCTTAACTTCAGTCCCAAATCAAATCATTTAGTGGCCACTTCTTGGGATAACCAGGTTCATGTCCACTAAAGAAACTGTTTCATTTAAAATAGTAATTCCGCTCTATTTAATGGGGTTTGATTGTTAGGTTCGTTGTTGGGAGATTCAGCAAAACGGGACGAGTGTTCCCATGGCCGCAATTTCACATGATCAACCTGTAAGTAAGGTGGCTCATATTCATCCTAACCCGACTCATGAATTCTAGGGTTCTCATTACATTATCATGACGTTTTATGAAGGTTTTATGCTCGGCATGGAAAGATGATGGAGCCACTGTATTCTCAGGGGGTTGTGATAAACAGGCAAAGATGTGGCCACTTCAATCTGGTGGGCAAGCTGTTACAGTTGGCATGCATGAGGCACCTATAAAGGGTATTGAATGGATTGGACAAATGAACCTTCTTGTCACAGGAAGCTGGGACAAAACACTCAAGTACTTAAAATATACTGTTTGAAAGGATTATACAAGTATTGTGATTCAATTTGATTTATGTTTGAGTAATATATGATGCTGATATAGATATTGGGATTTGCGACAATCGAACCCAGTACATACACAAGTGCTCCCAGATAAATGCTATGCAATCAGTATACGACATCCTCTGATGGTGGTTGCAACCGCTGAACGTCATGTTGTCATATTTGATCTCTCTAATCCTCAGGTTCTTTTCTCATTTGCTTGTCAATTTTGGTGCATATACTGAACAATTATGTTAGAACTCAGGAAATATCTTCCATAGTAATGTTTATAGGAGCTTTGAGCTACCCTGTTTGTTGTGTATAGTAATAAGCAACCTAGGGATTGTATCTGAAGCTAAAAACTTCAAGAAAGTGTTTCAGTAGACACAGCATTGGATCATCCAACCGTTAATGTTGAAGGAGGCCTGTTTGGTCCACGGGAGTGAATTTCAATTTTATTAATTCTTGTTGTTTATGGTCACTCATCTAATGTCTGAAATAAATCTAAGCTATATTTATATCTTGGCATTCAGACAGAATATAAGAGAATCCAATCACCATTGAAGTACCAGACAAGATGTGTGGCAACGTTTCCTGACAAGCAAGGGTTTTTGGTGAGGCTAGATAAAATTAAAAAAATGTGACATGTTGATTTATTTTTCCATGTGATGGAGAGTAACTTGTCCCACCAATCACATCCAGCTTGGATCCATTGAAGGTAGAGTAGCCGTGCAACATGTTGAGGAATCACAGCAGTCTAAAAACTTCACTTTCAAATGCCACAGGGATAACAATGATATATATGCAGTGAATGCTATCAATTTCCACCCGGTAACAATTTCTTTGAAGCCAGAATCATATGTTTCTTCAAAATCTATGATAATCATATTCTGAGTATGATTCTTATCACAAAATCTATGTAGTAATTGTTGTTCCTACCATGATAGGTTTACTTCAAATATAAATACTGTTCTTTTTTCTAGTTCTATGAATGCCTCTATATCTACAGCCATCTATATACGCAGTTGGTTCTTGTAGGTTCATTCCACATTTTCTACAGCTGGTTCTGATGGAGCATACAACTTCTGGGATAAAGAAAACAAACAGAGACTAAAGGTTTGTAAATTACCAGACAATGTTTGAACAAACATGTACGCTGCAAGATTCAGATGGTCTATGAAAGTTTACAATTTCTTTCAAAAACATGTGTGAGATATGCATTTTTAATCATAGTTTGAGGCAATATAAGTAATACCTCTACTCCTCTCGTCCCATTAATCACTTGGTTCAGAGAGCATTCTATTTTGATCTAATTTTGTTACATTGAGTGCACTATTTTCTTATTCATCAGTGTAGTACCTAGTATATAGATTAATGTTGCTTGTACATGCTGCACTTATTGAAACTGCTTTACTTCAACAATTGGTAAACTGGATGATATATTTTTTTCAGGCAATGCAGAGATGCAATCAACCGATTCCATGCAGTGCTTTCAATCTTGATGGATCAATTTTTGCGTATGCTGTAAGAGGAGTCTCAACACTAACATACTCAAAGCATTTCATGTTATAAAGTTCGGGCTTGAAGAATGTTGCATTTAATAAATGCAGGTTAGCTATGACTGGAGCAAAGGTGCAGAAAATCATAATCCAGCTACTGCAAAGAATTACATTTTACTTCATCCTACTCAGGCATGTTCTAACTTCTCTAAATTTGTCTGGTTCTTTCTCCGTGCATCATCGAAGAATTTAATGCATTTGTCTTTTTTGAACACCATAAATGGTGGGACTTGTTTTCTATGTTCCTCTGTTCCCTTTATTATTTTGAAAGCTACTTTAGTATTCTTTTTTGCTTTGAATAGTGATGTGACATTACAGGATGATCACATCTAATTTACAGCCAAATGGATCCACAAATAGATGCTAATACTTCAAATCCACTATGATCTTATAGGTCAACCTAGACGACTCATATGATGCCCATCCAATTGGCAGACTGATATGTCTCTCCTCATCTGATAATTGTCCAGATTTTGCCCACAAAGTGAACTGCCATATTGACATACATTTCAACCTCACAGCATGCTGCTGTACAAATGCATTTCGCATTGGCCATGTAAAGTATAACCCCCAATATCTTAAATACTCGAGAATAATATGATATTGAGGTGAAAGTCCATCCAAGTCCACTTGTACAAACACCATTTGAATGATGACTTTGCAATGCTAGAGAAAGACTACTCTTGGATTCTCTCTCCCCCCCTCTTGTTTTCCCTCTCTCTCTCAGAGGATGTCAGTCTTCCATGGATCTATAGTCCTTATTTTCTTGTTGTCAATGCTCCCAATGCAACAGTTTTTCATCCTATCATAGCTATACAGTTCGTGGTAAATATTCCCCAAACTCCGTCTATGGTCCTTTCCTTTCTGTTATAAGATCGAGAGGAACATTGTAAAAAAGGGACTGATTTCATGTGATTGAATCATGTAGAAAAAGATGATTCCTTCTTGTCAACTGGCATTCACATGATATAAAGAGAGCTGGATGAAAACCATAATAAAAGGACTTGGAGAATATTGTGAAAAAATGGGATTGATTTTATGCAGAGAAACTATGAACAGAAGGGTCGTTACTGTTTTTTCCCAGGAAGTTATATTAGGTCAGATGGAATCCATTGTAAATAATTCTTGCCCCAGTCTGTGATTATCATAGTAATAACAGCTAGAATAGTATGCTGGAATAAAAAACACGTACCCAAATCAATGTCTTTTGATATATTTCATTCTATTATTTTAGGGTACAAGTGACATCATCAATTCAACGTGTACATCAATTATAAATGACATGAACCGTCTATGTGATAATGGTATTGAGATGCTACGTAGAGGCTGATGGTGTGAAGTAGCATATTTTGTGACCAAAATGATTGTCTTGTTTCATATGGGAGCCTGAGGCAATAAACTATATGATCCATATCCTGCCAATGCCGCTGCTTTTGCAAGCGCAAATTGTTTTCGGAAAGGATTTCTTACGGACTCAGAATTGTTCTGTCATGGTTTATAAATCAACTACAGGGTGAAGCTTCATGGGGATGGGTTGATTAATTTGGCTCTTAGATTTTGAAAATATACGTTGATGGCATGCCTATACATGATTGAGATGCCTAGGTTCTGCTACCCAAGTTTCCTGTTTTGTCACCACTTGTGAAACAATGGTCTCAGTTATATCTGCTGTTAAAAGATTCAAAGTTGATTGTATCTGAGTCTTACTATTTGTGTACAGGAGTCTGAAATTAAAGCAAAACCACGTACAACGCCTGCAGGTGGAAAGAAGTGAATATATAGTGTAATAAAAAATGTACAGGTACTGGTGGCTGTGCACTAAAAAAACCAAACTTTTTACGCTGTGTAGTACGATGAGGGTTTCTTACCTTTCAAGGAAGCATCATTTCTTGAGTATAATTGTGTAGCACAGCCCAGCCAAGTCCTCCAGGTTTGTATGTGGACATTTTTGAGCATTTTTATCAGTGTCGTTTTGCATTGCTCTGTTTTTTCCACACAATGAGCTGCTCGGGTATTTTTTTGGTTGGGCCATCATAACTGTGTGTATCAACAACCTTTTGCGTTATTGTTTCCACAGTTTTATGGAACAGATGAACTGAATCAGCTTAACTAACATGAACTGAATCATATGTCAAACCTTTTTTTAGGCTACCTGTTGACGTTGCAATCATTTTGCAACACCCAATGAATGGTTTTTCTGATGCCAACTGGACAAAACTTTGACCTAGATGCTTGGACCAGAGATTGAACTAGATAATCCTCTACTAACTTGTACTCGGGCTGTGCTGAAATTTTGTACGTCTATGTAAACATTACTTGTATCCTGTTTTTAATTTCAATTGTTCTCATAAGAATCAGTTCAATGTAAGAACCTTATTGTTTGAAATGAAGGAAGATCAACATCTCATTGTTTGAAGTAAGGACACTCTTATTGGGCAAGTTATAGTAGTTTGTTCATCTATGCTATTTTTTTAAGGAAAATTCAGCAATGTGGCATCTTAATTTGGATATGCTGGAACTTGCTGCTAGATGTTTATTTGAGGTTTTAAAACCTCTACAAGTAGGACCATATATTCATGACTCAAAGCTTTGTTTAGGGTCAAGCTGCTGAAGATGCTTCATAAATCCAACACTGAACTGCTTGCTTTAACCTAGTGTGAATTCCTGATATGCGTAATGAGGTTTCAATTATGGGTGAATAGATTTGGTAGATATTTCCATGTCTTTTTGTGCCTGATGAAAGTCTGAATGCACATGATAGAATCTAATCTTTCAGTCTCCAGTTGTGGAAGTGAGCAGACTCGAGATCTGAGGTTTCTAATTCTACTGCATCTTTTAACTTCCGAAGATTTTTATAGTCTATATAGTCGTATGTGCATCATTGTACAATGAGTAAGCTCACAAATGCTGCGAGTTTGAGGCCAAATGCATTCACAATCAATTTTAATTTCATCGGCAAAACCAATTCTTCTTTCGCTAATCATGCGATAAACCGGTGAGATAATCAGAAATCTTGCTGCTTAATCAACATAAAGATCTTTAAAAACAGAAAAAAGAACTTTTTATTTTTGTTATATCTCAACGACTTGGGCGATTACTATATGCTGATGAGATTAGATGTTTGTCTAAGGTGCTGTAACACCGAACAACATAAATGTATTGTTACATTGAACAACATAAATTTACCTGTACGATGGAGTATAAATATTATTGGAAACGATCGGAAGCAGCTCTCTCTTGTTTTTAGCGACCCAGAATCTTGACAGGTTTTAAGGGAAAATTACCGAAAAACCACCTAACAAAATTATTAATTACATTCAAATGCCTATTGAAATGAGAAGTTGTAGATTAATGCATTGTTATCTCTCTCGCTCAAAATTAATGTCCAATTAGTTGATTAACACCAAACTAATTAGATTATGAACCCTAATTCCTAAGCTCAGAAACCCTAAACCCTAAACCCTAAACCCTAATCGTAATAATTCCGAAAAAAGAACTTGGAATTCAGAGGATACAGATCTGAAAGCCCAAAGAAAAACGCGAGCGAAGTATTTCCTTATCCAAAAGCTCTCTGTCTCACCCAAAACAAACTGCAAATCTGGAGGCGTCTTATGGTGATTTACAGATGAATTATAAAAGGAAAAAAAAAAAAACAAAAGCCCAAGGAACTAAAACCCTAAACCCTAAACCCTAATCGTAATAATTCCGAAAAAACAACTTGGAATTCAGAGGAAGTATTTCCCGATCCAAAAGCTCTCTGTCTCTCTGGAGGTATCCAAAACAAACTGCAAATCTGGAGGCGTCTTCTGGTGATTTACAGATGAATTATAAAAGGAAAAAAAACAAAAAAAAAACAAAAGCCCAAGGAACTAAAACCCTAAACCCTAAACCCTAAAACTGAACCTTCTTCTTCTTCTTCTTCTTTCTTCGTCTTCATTTTGTTCTTCGTTTTCTTCTTCTTCGTCTTCTTCTTCTTCTTCTTCTTCTTCTTCTTCGTCTTCGTCTTCGTTTTCTTCTTCTTCTTCTTCTTCTTCTTCTTCAGACATGTCTGCACGTCGCCTGCTTCCCCGATCGTCTCTGCTCGCCCGCTTGCGCCTCCCGCCCGCCATCTCCCCCCAGGCTCGCCCCCTTCTTCTTCTTCTTCTCCGCCGCTTCCCCGATGCTCCTCCCGCCTCCTTCTTCCCCGCCTCTCAGCGCCTCTCCTACGCCACGCGCGCTAGCCCCGCGGATTCCTACCTCTTGGAGGTTCTCAAATCCGAGATCGACCACGAGCTCCAGCAAGAAGCTGGGAAGGTACCTCCCCCGCCGTTTCGTCGTCACCCGCTCTGGATGCATCTTTGCCGGGCTTCGATTTTCCTGCTGCTGAATCGGCACACCTTTCAATACGGTTCTTAGTGCGTGTAGTTACAGCACGTTGATTTAGTTCCCATGGATTCCTGTTGCTGGAACGACATGACGTCCAGATTGTGCAGCTCTTTGTACGCGTAGTAGCTAGCTGCACGATGATTCAATTTCAATGGATTCCTGCTGCTGGAATTTCACGTCTTTCAGATGCCTAGAGTTCTTAGTACTTGAAGTAACTATATGGTGATTTAGTTCCTGTAGATTGCTTTGCTTGAAAGGCATCTCTTTCAAATTTGCACATTGCCTAGTAGTTGTTTGTATACGATGATTTTCTTTCAATTGGTTTCTGTTTCCAAATTGCACGCCTTTTCCAATGTTTATATTGCTTACTACTTGTTTATCTAGATGGCACGCCTTTTCAATCCAGTGCTAACGCCATGACTCTGACATCTCTCTGCTGATTTGTATGATCCCGAACTTGGTTAGCATCTGATTAAATCTTTTGGGCTCTTCTTTTCTTTTCCTGCTTCTAGAAAGCTGCTGTGAAAGGCTCTGCCGGTCCTTTCGAGGTCGAGGATAAGCCAGGAACAGAGGAGATCATGCTGAAAAGAGCTTTCGGGAAAGAAGAGATCTCAGTAGCGTGTATAATCGAGACACGATATCCAGATAATCCTGAAGAGCCGATCAGCGAGGATGAGAAGGATGAGAATGATGAGGAGAGCCAAGAAGAGGAGAATGAGGAAGCCTCATCACAGGGAGAACCTGAGCAAGTTCTGCATCTCAATGTGACCATAAAGAAGGAAGGGCAAGCTTCGTGTCTAGAGATGGAGTGCGTGTTCACACGTGGGGATTCTGAAGTGGCTATTGAATCGGTTGCCTTTGTGAATGATGCCTCAGCAGAAGAAACTAAAGATGACGATTCAGGGCCTCAACCATACCAAGGCCCACCTTTTGAGTATGTGATCAATCTCTTTCACTCTGTGCCTGTTGCTTTTATTTTCAGATGGTTTTTTCCAGTTGATGGATTTTGTTGTTGTGTAATAGAGCGTATTTTGGTGACTTGGTGGGCATGTTCTGTTGAAGCACTGGGATTTTGATCTAGTTTCTGAGTTGTTTTCTTAAGATTGGTTGAGATCAACTGGGGTTATATCGATTTTTGACCTTACATTTTCAGGGAACTTTTAGTTTGGCTTGGCACTTTTGCTGTATTGGGGAAGTTTTCATGAATCATGGGGCACCTTTGTTGGAGGGAATCTGATCCGTGCTGATATGTTTGAGCTTAGAATTGGTTACATTGAGCTAAAAAATTTTATAATTTGCTATCAAACATGTGATGCCTTGGGAGTGGGGTAGCATTTTGTCGATGAGAATCTGATTGAAGCATCAGAATTTTAGCTTAAACTCATTGCATCGATCTAACTTTTCCGCAATTGTTTTGGGGCTGTGTTTTTTGCCGTATTACAGCGAATTGGATGAAAACATGCAACGAGCATTCCACGATCTCCTGAAAGCGAGAGGACTTTCTGCAAAGGTTGCGACGTATGTACTGGATTACATGTCTGCGAAGGAGCATCGCGAATACATGAGATGGTTGCACAATGTAGAGACATTCTTCTCGAGTTGATTGTTGTAGTATTGCCCGGGATTTTGATTTTCTCCCAGGCCCCTCACCAAGGAGACATCATACCATATTTTTTTTAACGATTTTGAAATTTGATGATGATGTTCTACACACATATTGATTGTTTTGCATGTTGGTATTTTGGCACTTGTTATCGATGCATCTGTTGATGTTTGTGTCGAATGAGGTATCTTAAAGATTTTCTGAAAGCATATATGGATTTACAAATAGAAGCCGAGGTTGCTCGATGGATCTATTTTGGAGCTGCGGAGGTACTGTCTGAGCTTACTGGTCAGGCTTCCGATGAGGTGAATGCCATTTCACTGGTCTAAAATGTGCCTAATTTACTTGCATGTCTGATTTACCACATTATGGAGCATGTTCGTATAGTCACTATTGATGAAAGATATGTTGAAAACTGATGTGCAGAGTATATAGTTTGCATGAACTTTCCCCATGTAAGAGCCATTTTTACATGTTTTTGAGGTGGCTACCCCAAATGGTGCCAGGTTTTAACTTTGAGCATTATGTCGGCGAGAAATGCTGCTTTTGCTGATCATGTCCCATATGCAAAGAACCATCTATGGTGAAATTTCAATGATTTTGAACATGCACACTAACATGCTGTTGTGAATGTTTCTTTCTACCGGTGCTTCCAATAGGTTTTTGAGTGCTTGAACAATGGATTCCCCACGAGGATCCAAGTAAAAGAAGATTATTTGGTCTCTCGATCTTTGCAGGTAATGAAATGGAGCTAATGTTTGTAGCTTTGCATGATAATGCACAGGGGCATGTCTGAAAGGAACAGTCTGAACGACACAATCGAGAAGACCGCATCTTACATGGCCCTTCACCCTGATTGTTATCGGTAGTACATCGACAAAAGCTCTCTGCGAGGTTGGCAGAAAGCACGGCAGGATCGTCACGATCTCTAAAGCATGTTGAACTCATGGGTTGAGTTGATCAAGAGGTAACTCGACTGTAGTTTCGTATAACTTTAGGGTGAGTTTGTGGCAATGCTCATAACAGGTTGCGCCTCGTGGAAGATGAAGACGGATATTGATGCTGACATCTATCTATCTGTCGATCTATTAATCTGTATTGTCAAGACCCACGAATCCTAGCTGGATCTGTTCCCAACTCATGCATGTACTCAACCAATCATGGCACACATTAAGTCAATCCAACAACATCAACGACTCGAGTCGAGTATAATAGCGCCAGTGCACAGCACTTGATCGACGAGCATTCCGCGCAATACGCATCGGAGGATGGCAGTTCTGAAACATTACATTATTCGGATCGATTCTGTACATTATTCGAGTCCTTTTTGTCTTTCTGTTGTTTTGCTCTGCTCTGTTGCGGTGGATGCATGTGTCGCCGGGTGGCTTGGATGTGCATACATCCGTCCATACGTATATATACGTGTGTTGTATATTGCAATGTGAATAAAAAACAATTGTTGGAAAAAAAAACAAAAGCATGGGTTTTGTGGCAGAGCCGGATTCGAACCCGGGACTTCCGTTTGAACTGCTCTTGATTGTCTCATGCACATTTGTTTTCTTCTGGTTTCTTTCAGCTTCAGTTTCTGTTCTTTCTGTTCTGTTCTGTTCTTTCTTTCTTTCCTTCTTCTTCTTCTTTCTGTTCTTCTTCTTTGTCTGCACTCGCTCATTTTGTGTCCGAGATGCAGAGAAGGAAGGAACAGAGAACAGATTCCTTCCTTCATAAAAGAAAAGGCATCTCTCTCTTCCTCTGTTTCTCTCCCTCTGACTCAAGGAAGTCTTATTTCCTTGAAGATTTTCCTTCTTCTTCTTCTTCTTCTTCTTCCTCTTCATCATCATCATCATCATCATCATCATCATCTTCTTCTTCTTCTTCTTCTTCCTCTTCATCATCATCATCATCATCATCATCATCATCATCCTCTTCTTCTTCTTCTTCTTCTTCCTCTTCTTCATCATCATCATCATCGTCATCTTCTTCTTCTTCTTCTTCTTCCTCTTCTTCTTCGTCTTTGCTACCTGTGGAATAAGGTCGTCGTTGCCATCAACACTTGGATTTCTCTATCGGTACCACCATCCCTTCAAAGAAGATGAAAGCAATGAGGATCCGCAGCCAACACTGCCTTAGATGGCAGCCATGGAAGGGTCTTCAAGCACTCTCACCATCGCCGTCCTCCGTTTCCTCTTCCTCCTCCTCATCGTCGTCAACATCAACATCAACATCCTGCTCATCTGTTGAAGAAACCGTTTCGAGGAGCCAATTGAACCTGCAAGGCTTGGAGAATCAGAGAAGTGCAAAGCTCGTCTTTTTAGGATGCCCTGGTGTAGGGAAAGGCACTTACGCCAAGATGCTGTCGAAGCATCTCCGGATCCCACACATCGCCACCGGTGACCTCATTCGAGAAGAGCTGTCTAAATCCACCCCGGAAGCAGACAAGGTATGTGATAATCTCCCAGGTTCCATGGAAACTCGATGCAGTGGCGCTTCTTCTTTCCGTGTCATTTCCTTGTTGGCATGTAACTGATCTCCCATAATTCATTGACCGAGTCAAGTTGTACATCGGACAAGTCATTGCTTTTCCATGCAATCAGTGTTTTGCCTTCCCTGTATTCAATGCTTTGTTTTGTTGTTGTTGCTGTTGTTGTACGAATTCAGTACTATGATGCATTTTTTTCCATATTCTGTTTGCATTGTCATGGCTGCTCTTTGGTGCTTGATTCTGTTCCACATTTGCTTTTCATGTAATGAATACTCTTACATTGTTTTCTCACCATGTTCTGATCCTGTATATACCTCTTTCAATCAACCATGATTTCTTCATATAACTCTTGTAAAATTTGCTCTACAACTGTTTCTTTTAACCATGATTTCTTCATATGATGGCTGCTGGGCTTTCCATGTTTGGCTTCTTGCTCTGTAATGCTTTGCATTTACCATGTTTTGTTTCTCATATAATAGCACTTCTAAAATGTTTTTCAAACCAAATTCTGCTTCACATATGATCACATCAAATAATGCACACTTTCCTCTCTCTCTGTCTCTGTGGTATGCTATAGCAGTTGCCTAATGCTTCCATGATGTTTTTTTGCATTTTATATTATGACCATTCTTAGTGTATAAATCATTCCACAATGCATGGCCATACTAGAATTCCCATCTCATTTGATCTTCCATAGAATGGTCAAGTTTCTCTAATCTATCATAATTTTTTTTTGACTTTGCTTGGTTTTCAGCTCAGAGATTTAGTGAAACAGGGAAAGCTTGTCTCAGATGATGTTGTCTTTGATCTCTTGTCCAAAAGACTTGTGGAAGAATCTCGAGATGGAGAGCAAGGATTTATATTGGATGGTTTCCCCCGCACATGTGGCCAAGCTGTAAGATTCTACATCTCTGAATGCCTATAACTTTTGATAAAATGATGGTGGTATTGAACATTATGAATAACATTGAAGTCTCACCTCATAGATTTAGTTTGAGGGTGAATATGAGAAGGGTAACTAATTAGCTTTGATAAAGCAATGAAATTTACTCTCGTATAAATGTAAAGCAAAACTACTGATTAGCTGCTAAACGGAATGTATCTGTTTGACAAATTTAATCACAAAATAAACTTGTTTGCTTGTAGCTTTAAGAAAATATGCTTATTAGTTACTATATTTGAGGTAACATGCTATGGCCGTGGACGAAATTTAAGAGATCTTAGAACCCTACAACCTTTACACTTCATGTATGTCTTCCGCTCCAAATTGTTTCACATCGATGCTTCACTGTTGAATCTTATCTTTAGCTTTTGTACAGGTGATGTTGGACGAGCTTACAGATATCAACCTTGTGTTGAACTTGCGACTGCGTGAGGATGTGTTGATAATGAAATGCTTAGGGCGCCGGATCTGTAGTGGGTGTGGCAACAACTACAATATTACAGATATTGATATGAAAGGTGTGGAAGGGAGTCCGAGAATTCTAATGCCAGCCATGCTACCCCCTCCTTCATGCCAAACAAAGCTCACGATCCGGGAAGATGATACAGAGGAAGTCATCAGGGAACGGCTTCGCATCTATGCACAAGAGGTAAGTAACCTTTATTCTCGTGATGTGTAGGTAAAAGTGGTGGAAATACCTCCAAACTTTGTGATCTGTAGCTAGAATATCCCAAAGTTCTCAGATATCAGAGTACTGACGTCCAGGGCATTCTGTTATATGCACAAGAAGTTAATGTTTTCATGTTGAGTTGTAACGAAGTCATGACTGGTAATTCTGGGAAATTGCAGCCTATTAAGCATCAGGACATTCTGTAGGTATGCAGATGCTTTGCCTTGTGCACCTTGGTTTCATGAGGGGAAACCCCAGGAGTCCTTTTTCTCCTGTAAAAGTCTGATGTAATGGTGTATACACGTGAAAATCTGAGTACCAAAATGTTTTAAGCTTGTGATAATCGCATAAGCACATGAAAAAACTGATATATTACATATCTGCATATGAAAATGTCTTCATTTGCCACTTTGATAGTGTTATGAAAATCTGGCCAGAGCAGCATATACACACTTTTGTTGTGCTTGTTAGTAGTTGGCATATGCATAAGCTAATATTATTGAACATTGTTGTTTACAGTCCAAGCCGGTTGAGGATTATTACAAGTCGCAGAGGAAGTTGTTAGATTTTGATGTTAGTGGTGGGATACCACAAACGTGGCCCAAGTTATTGGCAGCATTAAAGTTAGATGCAGATGTGGGCGACAAGAACGAAAGCTTATGATACCTATCTTTTATGAAGTTTTAGAGATTCAAGATATAAACTCAAAGTTGATGGGCACTTGTAGTGAAAAACCGTCACATTTTTATAAGAGGAAAGTATGATGCCAAGCGATATGTAAAGATCACAATCAGCTTAAGGTGATATATCCTTTGTATAAAGTTGTACATTAGACCTTGGAATGTATCACCAGCTAGAATGTTCAGGCTATCGTTTGAGTATGTAGTTGGTGAATCTGTATAGCGGTTATGTCATATGGCGTCATCATGACATTGATTAACATGGTGCATTCTCCTTCACATAAGGCAAAATGTCATTGATAAACCCTTAACCCTAAACCCTGAAGTAATGCATGGGGGGGTATGTATTTGGGCATATTACCAATCTACCATCATCGTTGAAAACGAATGGTCAGCTTGTGCTATTGTGTTCTGAAGAACTGATCAAGTGTATTGTTGTTACACGTGATATTAAACCTAAAGTTCCGTGCGGGTAATCCCTCTCTTAGATGTTAATATACCTTTCTATCGGACTTTGATGTTTTATCTACTTTGAAGAGAATGAAGTCCCGACTTACTAACTTGACATTTATGTACGAGGAACAGACTTTAATTGAGGAGAGAACTTGGTTGACCATAATTTACATTTGGTTACACCTTCAAGTGTTGACAATGTCTCTCAATATGTTACTTGACCATTAGACCAAGATTTATGATAAATTGGCTAACAATTCCTAAAAAGCATATGGAGGAATAAGAGAAAATGTGTAAGGGCATTGTATCAAAATTGAACTTTGGGTTATCTGCTTTTGACGAAGTTGTGTGTATTAGCAATGGAGTCGAGAACAAGTTCGGTGCTGGTCACTTGGAAACACTCCAGAATTTGGTTTGGATAGTCATTGTTGAGAAAGGCAGGAAAAAAAACCGCAGGAAAACGCAGAGATATGGATAGACTTTGTCGATATGTATATATGTATATATTTAGAGGAACCTATCTTATCTTCAGATAAAACGAGCCGAGACCTGCAGATCGTTTTGGCAGGGAAAAAAAGCAAGGGAAAGTAAGGCGCTTGAATTTGGAGGAGAAGCGGCCATAATTAGAGGCTTTTGTGTGATTCTGATGGCCCGAGTGTCTAAAGATAGGCGTTTGCACTCAGAGTCCCTGGGAGAAAGGCGTGCGAGATAACACGCAGACAACAGAGAGATTAAAAGGGGAAAGGCAGACAGGAGCTCAGGCCAGTGGCGCCATAGATTTAAGCTCAGAGATTTGCTTCAGACAAACGGCGGAGGAAGACGAAGACGAAGACGACGACGAGGGCATAGGCAGCACAACACCTGTGTAGATCAGGAAACGGAAGGCAAGAAGATTCACATAGATTTAAGCTCCGAGATTTGCTTCAGACAAACGGCGGAGGAAGACGAAGACGACGGCATGGCCACAACAACTGTATAAGATCAGGAAACGGAAGGCAAGAAGATTCACATAGATTTAAGCTCAGAGATTTGCTTCAGACAAACGGCGGAGGAGGACGAAGACGACGGCATAGCCACAACAACCGTATGAAAGATCAGGAAACGGAAGGCAAGAAGATTCACATACCTTGCTTACTCAGCTTCGATCTTGACTGAAGAAGACGGCATCGGCAGCACAACAACTGTGTAGATCAGGAGAACGGAAGGCACGAAGCTTCGCATACCTCCTCCGATCAGCTTCGATCTTCGGCGCACAGCTTGATCCATGGCGTCTTCTCCTCCGCCGCCGCCGCGAGTACTGCAGCAGCTTCTTCCGCTGCTTCCGCTGCTGCTCGGCGTGCTGCTGTCGCTGATCGTCCGCGTTCAAGCGGGGGAAGGAGCTGTTGCTGCGGCTGCTGTTGCGGCGTCGAATCATCATCACGAGAGGAATGTGAGCTACGATGAGCGGGCCATCGTGATCGACGGACAGAGAAGGCTGCTCATCTCTGCGACCATACACTATCCAAGGAGCACACCAGAGGTTTCCATTGCGCCATGGCTTCGTCTGCTTCGTCTGCTTCGTCTGCTGCCTGTCTTTCTTCGTCTTCGTCTTCGTCGTCGTCGTCTTCTTCTTCTTCTTCTTCTTCTTCTTCTGTCTGTCGTCTTCGTCGTCTTCTTCTTCTTCTTCTTCTTCTTCTTCTTCTTCATTCATGCATGTGTATGTACGTACGTACATACGTACGTATGTTTGATATTTTGTACGTACATGTACAATATACATACATACGTATGAAATCTGCATACATACGTATTCATGTATGCAAAACCCTAACATCTGCGTGTATAGTGTTTATTTAGGGTTTTGTACGCGTACGTATGCGTACGCGTGTGTGTGTGCATGCATTCTTGTATTCTCTACGTACATGTCCAATTTACATACATACGTATTAGTGTATGCAAAACCCTAACTTCTTCGTTTATAGTGTTTATTTAGGGTTTGTACGCATAATACGTACGTGTGTGTGTGTATGCATGCATGCTTGTATTCTCTACGTACATGTCCAATGTACATACATACGTATTAGTGTATGCAAAACCCTAACTTCTTCGTTTATAGTGTTTATTTAGGGTTTTGTACGCATAATACGTACGTGTGTGTGTATGCATGCATGCTTGTATTCTCTACGTACATGTCCAATGTACATACATACGTATTAAATGTACATACATATGTATTAGTGTATGCAAAACCCTAACTTCTTCGTTTATAGTGTTTGTTTAGGGTTTTGTACGCATAATACGTACGTGTGTGTGTGTGTGTATGCATGCATGCCTGTATTCTCTACGTACATGTCCAATGTACATACGTACGTATTAAATCTACATACATACGTATTTAGTGTATTCAAAACCCTAACTTCTTCGTTTATAGTGTTTATTTAGGGTTTTGTATGCATAATACGTGTGTGTGTATGCATGCCTATGTTTCTATACGTACATGTCCAATGTACATACATACATATTAATGTATGCAAAACCCTAACTTCTTCCTGTATAGCGTTTGTTTAGGGTTTTGTACGCATAATATGTATGTGTGTGTGTATGTATGCTTGCCTGTATTTCTATCGTACATGTCCAATGTACATACATACGTATAATGTACACAAAACCTTAACTTCTTGGGGTATAATGTTGATTTAGGGTTTTGTGTAGGTAATACGTACGTACGTATGTATGCATGCTTGCATTTCTATACGTACATGTCCAATGTACATACATATGTATTAATACATGTACAGCCCTAACTTCTTCATGTACAATGTTTATTTAGGGTTTCTAAAAGTTGCAGGCCTTGAAACCCTAACTAGAACCCCAAGCAATGTATGAGTCGAGGCCCTCTTCTAAATGTTGAGGACGATGCTGATCCCATACGTATATACGTATTTGGAGCTCATGGCACTATGCTTGTGTGTATATTATCGGTTTAGCCAGCTAGATGCGTATGCATAATTGAAAGCTCATTCCTAGACGTCTCTATGCATGTACGTGTGGGCCAGGCCTGCGTACGTACGTCTGATCTAGTAAACTTGCTACTGATCGATTGGTTCGATCAGGCAAATTTGCTATTGGTTGATAGTCTTGCTCATTGGGCCTTGTACAGATGTGGGGCGATCTCATCTCCAAGGCCAAGCTCGGGGGCATCGACATGATTGAGTCGTACATGTTCTGGAGCATGCACGAACCCCGCAGGGGGCAGGTATACAACATCGCGCTTTGATCCCGTAGCTCAATCCCCTGTTTTTGCTTGTAATGATCGATGGGCCCTTGGAGAAGCTCTCGCTCGCTTATCTGATCAACTGCTTCCAATTGATCTGGGGATCTCTTGATCGCAGTTCGATTTCGAAGGGAGCCTCGACCTCGTGCGCTTCATCAGGGAAGCGCAGAACGCGGGTCTCTACTTCCATCTCCGTATCGGGCCGTATGCGTGTGCAGAATGGAACTACGGGTGAGACAAAGAGAGAGTTAATTAATGTCAAACACTTCATTCGATATTTAACCACCTTTAAACCCTAAACCCTAAACCCTAAAAACCCTAAAAAACCCTAAAAACCCTTAAACCATACCTCTTTGATTTCGTGATAGGATAGGATAATTAACACACTCAATATTGTTTGTATTGTTTGTCTCATGGGCCACGTCAACCTTTTGGAAGATGCTAATATATCTTTCATTCGATATTTAACCACCTTCAAACCTTAAACCTTAAACCCTAAACCCTAATTAACCCTTAAAACATGCCGCTCGGATTCCATGCTAGGGGATTAAACACACTCATAAAAATTTGCATTGTTTCAAACCTTTAGAAGATGTTAATATATCTTTCTTTCTTTTATGTCTTAATATACAAACATTGGATTCCAATGCAGAGGCTTCCCAGTGTGGCTCCATTTCCTTCCCGGGATCAAGTTCAGGACGGACAATGCTGTTTTCAAGGTGATTATAATTAGATCCTAAACCCTAAACTCATGCGGTGCTAATTGCGCTCGCTCTATTATGTGTGATTAAGAGTGTCATGTTATCTGATATTTGGTGGTGTTCCTATTTGACATCGATTGTGTTACTAGCACGAAATGGAGAGAATTACAAGGAAGATAGTGAAGTTACTGGAGGACGAGAAGCTATTCTATTGGCAAGGTGGTCCGGTCATTCTAGCCCAGGTGAAGGCTCTCCAATCTCGACTAATTAATACGAATCCTATCATACACTTCCGAGATACGGTGGATTAATCTGATGGGATCATCGATAGCATTGGTGTAATCTGATAGCATTGGGATCATTGATATTGCATATCATCGATAGCATTGG
>JBBBWG010000560.1:18003-37512 GCA_037176905.1 Azolla pinnata
GGAGCAGGAAGAAGGAGGAGGGGGAAGGAGTTTGGCGTACCTGATGACGGAGGCGGAGGAGGAGGAGAATGCGAGGAATGAAAGCACGATGTTTGATCCAAACTGAAGCTCGAACAAAGCGAAATCGAAGCTCGCGCGACGCAGCAGGAGCAGGAGCAGGAGCAGGAGAAGGAAGGAGGAAGGAATTCGCGCACTGCAGCAGCGATGGCGAGCGGGAGGATTTCTGTTATGCACAGTTTTCTTCTTCGTCTTCTTCTTCTTCTTCTTCGTCTTCGTCTGTCTTCTTCTTCTTCTTCTTCTTCTTCTTCTTCTTCTTCTTTTCTTCTTCTTCTTCTTCTTCTTCTTCTTCTTTTCTTCTTCTTCTTCTTCTTCTTCGCTAAATTGCAGTGAAAGAGGAAGTGTTTAGTGTCTTTAAATTTGAAGTGAGTTTTTCTGAAGTGAAAGTTTCATCAGAAGAAAACTGTGTCAAATTTGAACACGACTTCACGGATCAGATTTTTTTTTTCATCGATTCGGACGTAAATTCGGACGTCGATTCGCGGGACTCTGTGCATCTTTCGATGAATTCATACATTTATCGCTCCGATGGAGAGAAATCGATACGTTTGCATCGATCGATCGATCGATTGAAGTTATTGATTCGGGGAAGGCGATGTGTTCGATTGAACAGTTGCGTCTGGATTCCTCCGAAATGGTTTTGGGCCGATTGATACTTCCGATTTCATCGTCGATCAGTTGGATTCTTTGCATCGAATGGTAGTTCTGGCTGGTGTCGATTAGCTGTAATTTACAGACCACCACTGAGCAATTAGTCTTTCGATGCCAAGCTTCGGCTTGAGATCATCGATCGGGTGCAACTTTTATCGAAGTTGATGTTTGCTAATTTGGTTTAATCGCGATAAATCTCGTCAATCATCCTCATCACATCGAGATTTTGGGCGATTAATTAACCCGGAAGCGTTGGCAACGAGCAATTAGCCGAGATGGTGTGCTTATGGCTCGTGACGAGCGATGGTTACTCGCACAAGATTAGCACCGGCGCGTGCGATTAGCATTAATCGCGGCCGCTAATCATCGATCATTCGTAATGCTTGCTTAATCGCTCGTCGATCATCCATGAGATCTACAATCGTCGTTCGTAATCACGTGATTCGTTTCACCAACATCAAACCCATCAACCAATGATTTAATTCCATCATCAACAGGTCATTAGATCGCATAACCACTCTCAAACCGAACACCTGTGATAAAAAAAACCCCGTCTTTAATTACGCCATCAATTATTACAGACTTTCGGATTCGATCAGCTATTGACATGTATATTGCTTTCTACGAATCAATATTTATTATTCTTGAACCAACTCGGTTGCCACCATCCGAGCGATTGATGCGGATCTAACCAAATCAAGCCGATTTTGCTCTCCATCCTAGACATGAGCCGAAATCCACGCAGTGATCGGTTTGATGCCATCGTGGATCGCCTATAAATTGAAGGCTAAGAGCCACTCTGGCATTGATCCAATCTAGAAATCCGTATTTGCTCAAAATTCTCCTCGATCTAAAGCTTCAACGAGAACTTGTCCAGTCTGGAAACCTAATCAGCTTGAGAAGCCATTTCCCCCAAGCTAGAGAACCCAGAGAGATCTGCTCATTTTCTTGCTTAGAAATCAAACCACAATTCATGGCCTTTGCTTGCGCAAAGGAAAACCATTGCATCAAACACATGTAAGATATATATATATATATACATAGATAAAGCCCTTACATTCGGGTCAACTGTACAAATTCTTTGCTGCAAGAAATGTTGCTTCGGCGTTTGGGCTATACAACTCCAAATGTTGTGCATTTCAGATCATGCGCCCAAAACATTAGGACGACGCTCGCGAGATAATGTTCTCCCCCACAATGCATGCTGCAGTGCTATCATAACATTAGGACCAATTTATAAAGACTGATTCGGAAGTTTTCAAGGCTTCGGTGCAAAGATTAATCAAGACTTCTTCTCTCATACATATGACATTTACTTGGTGATTTGGTTTTTCTTTTTTGGCATAGGTAAACGTTATGATGTCTCTGCTTTTGGTGGGAGAAGCAGAGGTATGAATGTCATTTGGGAGTTGTTTGTCTAGTATAGTACAATGGAATCTATAAACAGATGCTCGTTAGTGTTCGAGACGGAAAGAAAGAAAGAAAGACATATTAACGTCTTCCTAGGCCAGTATTGGCCCATGAGACGAAATGTAAAATAATGTTTATATATCCGCTCATCTACGAGAGAGTATGAGGATCATTTACGAAGGCAATAATCTTGTTGATAGTGTGTCGAAAGAAAAGATAAAAATTACAAGGAGAAGAAGAAGGCCCTTATAGAGATTGTGCAATCCATTTTGGTTGTAGCTGGTGCATGAAATCAAATAGCACTACGATTCTTTACATAGAGTTTCGGTTTGGGATAACACTTAAGGAGCTGCTTTTGTTTTGGAGTGGAAGCAATGATCGTGTGCATTCTTTGCGTCATGATACTCCCAAAGTTGTCTTTCAAGCGATCGGGTGTGATTATATCTTCCACTCGAGGATAAGAACTTGTTTGGTTTTATACATCTTTCCCAGAGACTTGATGCTTCATTAGCGGGTCGATTAATTACATGTACAATCGGGAGAATTTACTCTCGCATCGTTGCAACTGATTCTAGAATGACGCATGTATATTTCGTGCTACTTACGACGAGAAAACTGGGGTATACCCCGACATTCTTTCCGACAAAATCGTTTTGTTCAGGTTACGGATCGAGCCTCGCTCTACAGAACAGGAACTAGTAACCCCTTTTGGGGATTAGCTGGCATGCCTAGATCAGTTTGCTAACTGGCTTAGTGTGAGTAAAGGAATCAGCAGATATTAAGCATCATTCGAAAAATTGCTGAAAAGGATCGGGATGAAGAAGCACTGCAATTGTCGATATTCTCGACAAAATGGAGTCAACCAGGCAATGGAAGTGTTGAGATGAAGATTATTGCAACAAACAATGAGGAGGAGGAGGTTTAACGGGAGCCTGCAACAATAACGAAGATTAGCAAACAGTAATTAGGAGCTTAGCATAGCATGCATTCCATCTACAATGTTGTTGCGAATTGGCAAAACGACTACTTCTGTCGGATTCTTACGACATCCCATGGGTACCTTATAGATTGATCCGTCATTACCCCCCCTGCTGTTATGCCCTTGATGAACTGGGCTCGAATTATGCCTCCCGATTTATCTTCCCATCTTTCGATAAAGAATCTCAATCACATTCCTCCATATATGTCAGAAAAGGTTTTCGATTCTTTCAGTCCACGTAAAAAATGGTGTCTGGGAGCCAGGAAGCTGTCAGACCATGCGATCGACTCTCAAACGCTTCGATTCGTTAACAGGAGGAGGAAAGGAACATGGGAGGCGGAGATTAAACGAGCCGCTGGAATCGCCGCAAAACCCTGCTCTTTCTCGAAGTTATGGCCCCGAAAGCGACGATCTGCATCGGAAGGTGATATGCTTTACAAAACACAGTGGAAGCCAAAGCGGGGCTTCGTGTCCATGTTTGTAATCGCGGCATGGTCCACTGATGTGGATTGCATCCAGTACGTATTCTCAAAGCATTTGATAAAAAATTTATGAGTGCTGAGAATACGTATTTTGAGGCAGGGGAAATCGACCAGAAAATGCCCAGCGAAATCATAAACTGCATTTTTCGGAATGCCCCACTGAAACTGGAAACCGAAAGATTAACGCCTAGTTTTAAAACATCGGCGCATGATTGGTTGATTAACACCAAATCAATCAATTGTGACCTCAGTTAACATCAAATTACCTTTTTTTTTTTCCCCAAAATAATATCCTTCCATTAGTTAGGGCAATTTCCACATTACAAATTATCTGACAAACTGTCTGACAAACTGAAGTAAATTAACTTATTGATTAGCACTCGACCAGTTTATCGGCACCAAATTACCGAGCCGATCGATCGATCGGATCCTAAATCGGCGAGCTTTTGTGGGGGAGTTCACACAGCATTCGCTCATGACATTCGCAGAGACTTACATTCGTGTTTGCGAAAAACCAGAAGCTTGCGAGCGTTTACGTTCTATGCGTGTGTAGCCATGCATGCATGCATCCATCCAGCTATGCATGCATCCATCCAGCTATGCATGCATCCAAGCATGCATGCATCCATCCAGCCATGCATGAATGCATGCATCCAGCTATGCATGCAGCCATGCGGGCATCCATCCAGCTATGCATGCAACCATGCAGGCATCCATCCAACCATGCGTGCATCCATCCAGCTGTGCATGCAGCCATGCATGCATCCATCCAGCCATGCGTGCATGCATGCAGGCATCCATCCAACCATGCGTGCATCCATCCAGCTATGCATGCATCCATCCAGCGCTGCGTGCATGCATGCAGCGATGCATGTAGCCATGCATGTAGCCATGCATGCATGCATCCAGCCATGCGTGCAGCCATGCATGCATGCATCCAGCCATGCAGCCATGCATGCATCCATCCAGCCATGCACATGAATGATACTTGTGGTGGAGAGAAGAGTCTGAAAAACAGTGCGAAGAAGAAGAAGAAGAAGAAGAAGAAGAAGAAGAAGAAACAGAGGAGGCCATGTCCTCATCTCTGCCGCGCTTCCGACCTTCTTCTCCTCCTCCTCCTCCGTTCTTCTGCAGAGCCTGAGAGGAGCCGGGGGCGAGGCAGCCACAGACGGGGAAGGGAGGGGGAGGGGGAAGGGAAGGAAAAAAATGGCGGAAGAAGGCGAGACGAGCGACTGCGGCGACGACGGCCTGCGGCGCAGAAGCAGGGAGAGCTCCGGCGATGGCGATGGCGAGGGCGAGGACGTCTTCGGGGAGTGCAACGACCTGTCGAGCATGATGATGATGAGCATGGAGGAGCGGAGCTTCTTGGAGGACCTGCTGAGAGGTACGTCGGCCACGCACGCCTGCACGCACACGCACACCTGCAACCCGCCGGGGCCGAGCAGCCTCCCGCACACGCACACCTGCGTGCACACGCACAGCACGCTGCTCTTCCATGGATCTGGTCACGGATCTGGTCACGGATCTGGCCATGGATCTGGTCACGGATCTGGCAATGGATCTGGTCACGAGCTCGACCACGACCACGAGGAAGGAACTGCTACCACCACTGCGGACTCCGAAACCCTAACCCTAACCCCGAGCAAGAACAAGAACAAGAACAAGAAGGAGAAGGAGAAGGAGAAGGAGAAGGAGGAGGACAGCAGCTGCTCCCCCGAGCCCCCCGACGGGTTCGCGAAGAAGAAGAAGCAGCAGCAGCAGCAGCAGCGGCCCCTCGGCAACCGCGAGGCCGTGAAGAAGTACCGCGAGAAGAGGAAGGCCCACATCTCGTACCTCGAGGAGCAGGTTCAGCAGCTCCGATCGCTGAACCAGCAGCTCGCCAAGCGCCTGCAGGCGCAGGCCTCGCTCGAGGCCGAGGTCTCGCGCCTCCGCAACGTTCTCGCCGAGTTCCGGGGCCGCATCGATGGCGAGTTGGGTTCTCTCCCCCACCATCACCACCACCACCATCATCCTCCTCCTCCTCCTCCTCCTCCTCATCCAAGCCTTCATCCTCATCCAAGTCTTCATCATCCAAGTCTTCATCCTCATCCAAGTCCTCATCCTCATCCAAGTCCTCATCATGCCAACAAGGATCCGCGAAGCGCCCGATCTCTCCCCGGCGGCTACGTCCTCAACTCCTTCAGCTTGCCTTGCAGCAGCGGCCCCGATGTGCCTTGCCTCCACCCCCTCCTCGACGAAGAAAGGGCCTCCTCCCCGCTGCAGAATTCGGTCTTCTCGTGCCACCGAGGAGCCACGAGCTGCGACAAGAAACCCGGCGCTCGGAAGCGGCGCTCGCCTAACCCCGCCGCCACCACCACGGTGGGCTCGGCCTCAGTAACAGATTACACCGATTGACCGCTCTTCTTTTGTATCGAGCACCACTGATCATCTTCAGCGGCGTCCTTCCTTCATCGTTTCCGGTGGGTTCCGCCTCGGCAACCAGATTATACCGATCGACCCGTCTGTATACATCGGCGCTGATCGACCATCTTCGGCGGCGTGGTTCCTTTGTCAATTTCCCGCTGGTTCCTTCCTCCGTCATCGCCGGTTGTTCCCTTTGTCGCCTTCAACGATGCATCCTCCCGTCAATCGTTTGATCCCTTTTGCTGTTGATTAGATTGATTTTGTTAACTTCTTCTCTCCAGCGACGCTTTCTTTCACTGTATCCACGCCTTCCCTTTTTTGTTTTTTGTGGCGGGGGGGTGAAGGAGGGCCACGATGATCAATTCCAAAGCGCCTCATAGCATGAAGGAGATTTGTCTCGAATGATGCATTTACGAATGGCAAACTTGAGAATGGGTCGTCGTGGGTTTCCAGTTAAGATTCAATTATTGATGCTGGTAGGTGTTAGTTGTTTGTTAGCGGGGAGGACAGGAAGACCCAACCTTGTATGCTGGAATTTGATAGTGTAATTAACATGTGGTCTGCCTAAACCATCCTCATTATTCCATGGAGAAGTGCATTGGATATGCTTCGTTATATTGAATTTCTGTGCTCAATTAAGATGTCCAGAATGCACATATGTTATGGGGATGTGATCTATTTGAGCTACTTTGTTTTCCTGTTTTGGGGAAGACAATGTTACTCTATTTTATTCTTATAGGAATGTGTTTCAGATAATTATGGTGAAGTTCGGGGAATACCATAGCATTAGGATTTCCAAGTGAAATTTTTGTTCTGAAAGAGGTGTTGCAGGAGGACTACGGCATTTGGCGACTGTGGCAAAGCGGTCATGTTGCTCGATTTGTTTTGCAGTTTGTAGCCGCGGAAGAAGCAAAGCTTGAATTGAAGGCTTTGGATATCGTGTGCCGTGCGATTGGGTGTGGATTGGAAAGGTTAGGGCGTCGAAGATTCAGGGAGTTTTTAATGCTAATAAGAGAATAATATGCAGATACTGTGAGCTTGAGAACTTCTGTGAGTTAGTTTATAATCAGTGTTGAGCTTGAGAACTTCTGTGAGTTAGTTTATAATCAGTGTTTTTAAACAATATCTGTTGGTGTGGGGAGCTTGATACAGAATGTAGAGAACCAATATCTGCAAACTGTGTTTGATGATGCTCAAAGGTAAAGTGTAAAGCTTTGCACTCACACAAATTGCCCCTTGTCACCTATATAGAGAACCAACGAGATAACAATGGTTTCCGTGGTTTCCGATTCATTCAGGACAAGTGTTACATACATAAAATTGTGGAATGATTTTGTGTACAACTTCATCACTTTGCTCCATTGTAGAACCGGCCCCTTCTTTTGAAGGTTCTTGGACCGGTGGACTATCCCCATCTCATTGGGGAAAGTTCTAGAGTATCCCTTTCTGATGTTCTAGAAAGTTCTTGAAAGTGAACTTTCTAGAATCCTTTGCATGAATCTCCTTCTTCTTGCATGCAAGAGTTCTGGAATTGTATAAATACATGGGTTCACCTTGATTGGGATCGAGGTGAACAACGCCAGTTACAGAATCAATGCTTAACGTCGTCTATCTTCTACTTCTCCCTTATCTCTTCTGCCCTTTGCCTAGCTCTGTTCCGCTCTTCTGTATCGGTTTGTGACACTGTAGGGGCCAAGCCAATCACTAGAGTCCTTCATCGTCGAGATGCAAAGTCCAAATCAGAACCAACATGTCTCTTTGTGGGATGCAGCTTAGGTCCTCGAGGCCCTCATGCAGCTCTTTCGATGCGGCCTCGATATATATTCGCTCGGCAAAGTGATGGATGCTGGCTTTTTCTGCTCCAAGAGCTGCTGATTCCGATGCTGATGATCTGATGTCGGTTTCTTCTTCTTCTTCTTCTTCTTCTCTTGCTTCATCCTTCGATCTCTTCCATCATCGAAGCTAAACCGATGACCAATTATATCCATCCTGAAGTTGCTGAGGTTACTGCAAACTGCTCTCTTGTGAAGAAGCCCCATGAATCCTTCCACTGCTCTCTTGTGAAGAAGCCCCATGAATCCTTCCAGGATTTGGGCAAAGGGCATTTCTGGAAATAGAAAAACTACTCGTGAAGATTTGCAGACAGTGTTCAGCTCAAGAAGAAGCAGAGAGCTATGGCGCCATAGCTCTCCCTTCTTCCTTTCTTCCCCTTTTGTCTTCTTTTCATGGCATGCGACGCGCGGAGCTTCTTCAGCGCGGAGCTGCTCATCAGCGATCCCTTGCTCCGGAACAGGCGCTGCCACTCCCACACAGACCGTGGCCAGGTAAGCCGCCCTCGTCGCCTCACCCAAATCCTCGATCCCAACATAAGTCCCGACCGAGGGCTCAAACGGAAGAGAAGCGTGACCGCGCCATGGAGATCGTATAGTCAGTTCGTGCATGGAGGTGCCATGGAGGATTTGGTGGATCTTTCCACGGTCGAGCTTCAAACCCTGCTGGATTCGCTCGCTTCGTGCGGTAAAAGCAAGGACATTGTGAAGGCTAGACAGATGCATTCCCTAGTTGTCAAGAACAAGCTCTTCCCCAGGAACCCTTGCCTGCACAATGCGATACTTTGCATGTACACGAGATGTGGCAAGATGGGAGAAGCTCGAGAAGCGTTCGATGGGCTTCCGATGCGGAATGTGGTCACTTGGAACACGCTCATCTCAGGGTACATTCGTCAAGGCCAGAATCGTGAAGCTCTGGATTGCTATGAGAGGATGATTATGATAGCTAGAGATGAGGGGGGGATCTTTCCGAATGCCATCACACACCTGTGTGCCCTGAAGGCTTGTGCTAGCCTCAGGCTCCTTGAGGCTGGGAAAGAGATACATCGAGCCGTAAATGCCCAACGAGGCTTGCTAAGGAGAAGCGTGAACCTCGGAAATGCGTTGGTAGATATGTATGCAAAATGCGGCGAGATTCACACAGCGCGGCAAGTGTTCGATGAGCTGTTCTCTCGTGATGTGGTGTCGTGGAATGTGCTGATCTCCGGATATTCTGACCATGGCCTTCACGATGAAGCTCTCGATTGCTTGATGCATATGCAGCACGAAGGCACGCCTCCTAATGCAACCACTCTGGTCTGCCTCTTGAAAGCTTGCCATGGTCCGCAGTCTCTCATAATGGGTGAGAAGATACACTCCGAAGCTCTACGGCTGGGGCTGCTGGGCAAAAACATCATCCTCGGTAATGCCATCATGGACATGTATGTGAAGTGCGGTATGCTGGAAAAGGGGAGAGAAGTATTCGAACATGAGCTCATGGAAAAGGACACTGCCTCTTGGAATACCATGATCAATGGGTATTCACAGCATGGGCTCGATTGTGAAGCATTAGGCTTGTTTCTACGAATGCAAGAAGAGAGTCCCTCCCTGCCTCCAAATGCAGTCACTTTTGTTTCTGTTCTCAAAGCTTGTGGAAGCAGCGGAGCGCTTGAGATGGGAGAAGGAATACATGCCGAGGTGAGGAAGAAAGGAAGAGTGTTGGAGACGAATGCGATCCTCGGGAATGCCATTGTGGACATGTATGCGAAATGTGGCATGCTTGGAGATGCATGGCGGGTGTTCGACAAGCTACCCATACGGAATGTTGCATCTTGGAATGCACTGATCACTGGGTATGCCCAACATGGTTATCCTAAGATGGCCTTTCACTTATTTGCCGAAATGAACGCCCACAACGTGGATCCAGATCTTATCACATTCCTCATTCTGTTGAATGTGTGTAGCCATTCAGGTTTAGTGGACGAGGGTCGAGTGGTGCTAGATGCTATGCATCATATTTACCGGCTCCCTCCAACTTTAGAACACTATGCTTGCATGGTCGATCTCTTCAGCCGCTCGGGCTGCTTTGAGAAGGCCCTACTTGAAACCGAGAAGGTTTTAGATTTCGAGCGTTTGCCGCTTTGGTGGAGTCTTCTAGGTGCTTCTAGCAAGTGGCTAAATGTGGAGGTTGGGAGATGGGCCTTTGAACGATCATTGGAAGTGGATCGAAAGTGTGCTGATACATACATATGCATGAGGAATATATATGCAGCGGCCGGTATGCTCGAGGAAGCCCAAAAGATTGAAGCTCAAAGGGTAAGAAATGAAGCAGATCAGCTACAAGAGTGCTTGTCCTAGTTTTGCATGCATCGGCCTTCCTCCGTCAAAGTGGTTGTACATATATGTATATACATACATCCATAAACAATACCATGTTGATCTTTGGTTATGGATAAATGCCTGGATATGGTCGAAATCAGATACCCATTATATCTCAAGCTTGTGCATTTTCTCGTTAAAAGGGACTTCCGCTTGTATGATCAAGATCCAGAGAGTGATGAATCCTACAAACAGGATTTTGGGTTTGATTGGATGGAGTATCCTATCCATGGGCCAAAGGTGATGTATGTGCGTATATATGCATATGTACATGTATGGATATGTGTATGTACTTGTCATACCCAAGACATCCCCATCTGTTATGATCATTTGACACTATACAAAAATAGGATGGTTTACATGCGTGCAAATGGTTGGTTTGTTTGCCATATATACATACATACATAGGTTCGAGATACCTTCTCTACTTATAGAGGTGCCATCATGTAGAGTTTTCAAGCTCCTACGAGTGGCCATACATTTGAGGAGGCGTGCGTGCACCAATCGGCAACAGTTGAACATGGATGGAATGCGAAGCATAACTTATGGGAGAATGGCGGTTGAGACAGGCATGAAATAGGTGATCGTGTTCCGTAAGATAGCTCTACCGCTGATTATACCTACGATTTCAAAGCATTGCGATTTGGCATTGTAGCGATTGGATATGCTACATGAGAAATGGGAACATCATCAGCACACAAACAGCTTGAAAGGGGTGCATTGCATGTGAAGATAAGCTCATGATCAGTGTACTGTGCTTTGAAGTGTGTGTTAGAGACAAGTAACAGAAGGCATGGTTGAGGTGGATGATAAGCTTACAATGATTCGCACATCGCTTTGTATCAGTAGTTTAAGGCGGATATGGGGACACCGTCCAATCCAAGAAGGCAGATGACAAGCAACTGATTTTAGTGGGACTTGAATTAAACCGAAGCTTTGGACATGGACATGTAACAGTAGCCAGCCAAACATGAATGGGTCCTTTTTGATGGGTGACAAGTAACCAATGAGTCTGAGCATATATTCAGAATCAGGAATTCAGATCAGGAATCTACAGAATGAGCTAGCTCATCATCATCATATCATCATCATCATCATCATCTCATGGGTGGGAATTTTGAAGCAAAACAATCACAAATGAAACGGTCCTGAAAAAGCATCCTTCCTCTGCTTTTTGGTATGTTGCAAAAGCAAAGCTCTGAGCTATGGAGTCTACGTTTTCCCGGGGCAGGACGCTTAATTTAGCCCTGTGGTTTGATCATGCATTTGGGCGATTGAAGGTAAAAGCTATATAAATACAGTGAATCAGCCCTCCAAAACTGAGAAGCTCTCTACGGAATCATCTTCAGAAACAATTGCAGGGAGGAAGCAGCAGGATTAATGGAAGCTCGTGGATATGCTGCACATGACTCCTCAGGCACCCTCTATCCTCTCTCCTTCACTCGCAGGTTAGCTCCTAGCCCCTGATAACATTCTCTCTTGTTTTATCGCTAACCCCTAATCCCTAATCACTACCCCAAACCCTAATCCCGAATCCCTAACCACTATTCACCAATCCCCAAACCCTAATCCCTGCTCAGTAATCACTATTGATTGAGTCACCGATCCCTAATCACGAATCCATCATCATTAATCACTATTCAATTGGGCACCTTTCCCTAATCACTAATCGCTATTTGTTGTTTACCAGTTCTTGATCACCAATCCCTTATACCCAATAGTTTGTTCACTAATCATCTCTACATTTTCACCAATCCGTAGTAACTAATCACTAATTCTTATTCATTGATTTGTCGATCCCTAATCAATTCATCACTATTGAATGTGCAATATTCCCTAATCAATTCATCGCTATTGAATGTGCAATATTCCCTAATCACTAATCACTTTTCGATGTTTACCACTTCTTGATCACTAATCGCTTTGAACATTATTCACCAATTCCTAATAACTAAACATTAATCACTGGTAATTCATTCAGCGAACCTTGATCCCTGATCACTAATCATCAATCCCCAATCAATAATGCCCAATAATCAAACACTCAATTATTGATCAATATCTACCCGATTCCGAACCCCGACCAATCAGGCGTTAAACCCTGATCTTTGATAGCTAAGGATCCGTGGAGTAGGATGCAGGTTGTGGAGTTTTGTAAGGGAAACAAGATGGAAGGAGAGACTAATCGTGATTAAGATTGAAGTATTGACGAGCTGTGGGCCTAACGATGATAGGGCGACGGGGGCGGAGGACGTGAGGCTGAGGATCACGCATTGCGGGATGTGCCACTCGGACTTGTCGTACGTGAGGAACGAGTGGAGAACATCCCAGTACCCAGTGGTTCCAGGGTAAGATTTTACCAGCCTTTCCAGTGCTAATCGAGTTTTACAACTAGCTAGTTACATAGAGATAGATAGATAGAAAGATAGAATTTGATTATTGTCTTGGAAGGTCAAATATGACCTGTGAGACCAAAAACAATAGATTAGATTAGATTGATAGATGGATTTGATTATCGTCGTCTGAGGTCAAATATGATATATGAGACCAAGATAGATTTTGATTATCGTTGCCGTCAAAGGTCAAACATCACCTATGAGACCAAAAGCAATGCATTATCTATCTATCTATCTATCTAATGCATTGCTTTTGGTCGTTGTGGAAGGCTTTTGGTCATCGTTGAATGCATTAGATAGATAGACAGATAGATTTTGATTATCGTCGTTGAAGGCCAAACTTGACCTAGGAGACCAAAAACAATGCATTAGGTAGATTGATCATCGTCTTCGCGAAGCAACATACGAGACTGAAAGCGATGTAATTAGATGGATTGATTATCGTCTTCAAAGGTCAAATATGGCGGAGTAGACCAAAAAACAGGTAGATTTTTGCCGAAAGCAATGCATTGGATGGATTTGAGTATCGTCTTTGAAGGTCAAAAAATATGGCGGATCAGATCAAAAAACAGGGGCCATTGTTTTTGTTTTTCTAAATCGGAGGATGTGTTGAAATTCGACGATGGGAATTTTGCAGGCACGAGATCGTGGGCGTGGTGACGGAGGTCGGAGCGAGCGTGAAGGACTTGAAGGCGGGGGACCATGCGGGCGTGGGCTGCATGGTTGGCTGCTGCGGAGGCTGCCAAGCCTGCGCCACCGGAGCCGAGCAGTTTTGCAGGAGGATCGTGTGGACTTACGGCAGTGTGGATGCTGAAGATGATGACGGATCCATCACGCAGGGTGGCTATTCGGATGCGATTGTCGTCAAACGCAGGTATGAAACCAACAAAAAACAACAAAACAAAACAAAACAGGAAAAACTTCACCCCCCTAAAGACCACCTGCTACTAAATTTGCTGATTGCATTTTCATGTCCGCTAAAATGAGAAATTTGCAGATTTGTTGATGCCTTGTTTTATCTCTCTCGCTCAAAATTAATGCCCGATTCGTCGGTTTGCTACCGAACTTGATTAGATTCTGAACAATCGACCCACGTTAATACATTTTAAATGCCCACTAAAATGAGAAATTGCAGTTTTTTCTTTAACGCCAAGTTCTAGCTCTTGCTCAAAATTAACGGCCGACTTAGTCGATTCAACGCCACATTAATTCGTTTCTGAACCCGAAACCCAAAATTAATTAGATTTTGGAATTACTACGGAAAAGGAGTCGATTAGTAAACAGCAGTAGGAAGCAGGAAGCAATTTAGCAAACAGCAGTAGGGAAGATTAGTGGATCAAATGAACAACAAGAGAAAGAGACGAATGGAAATCGAATTAGTAAAGAGAAGGCGTTAAATTTCAATGAACTAGTTTTAGTACGGAATTTCTAATTTTAGTAGGCGTTGAAAAATGTAGTTAATAAATTTGTAAGGCACTTTTTCGGTAATCCCCGTCCTGAACCTAAAGAGCCTCATAAATTGCTGATGTGCGGTCGAAGGCATTAAATTTTAATTGAACTATTGGCAGTAGTTTGTAAATTCTCATTTTTTAGTAGGCATTAAAATGTTATTAATAAAATTTTCACCAGAAATCCCCGATGTCCAGTCAAGTAGTGGGCAGGCCTCTTATATCTAGGGATCGGCACGGTTTGGTTTGGTTCAAAACCGGTTTGGGAAATCCTAAGCCAAACCCTTTAAACCTAAACCATTTACGAAACATCAAACCTGAACCGTTTTCAAACCGTTTAGGCCCAAACTGTTTAGGCCCAAACCATTTAGTCCCAAACTGTTTAGGCCCAAACCATTTAGTCCCAAACTGTTCAAGCCCAAACCAGTTAGGAAATTGTGAATTAGGCCTAGACTTTTAATTTTGTGAACATTGTATATTTAGTCTTTAGTTTTCCGAATATAATTTCTTAGTTTACAGCAGCAAGTTTGGAGCCGGTTTGGAGCCGTTTACTAACCCGGCTTCGAACCGGTTTAAGCACAAACCTGGGCAATACCTCAAACCGAACCTGAGCTTGAACCTGAACCAAGCCGTTTAAGAGAAACTGGAACCTGAACCGGAACCGAACCGGAACCAAACCGAACCGCTAAGCCGCTGAGCTTGCCGTAAAGCGGTTAAAACGGTTGGGTCTGGGTTCAAGCCGAGAACTGTTGCCGACATACATACCTACATCTCATTGTCTTCTTGTGTCGCCTCAGGCAAGGAGGCTTGGTGGGTGCTACTACTAAGTAAAGTCTGAAAAAAGACAGTTTTTTGTTGTTGTTTTTGTGCAGGTTTGTGGTGAGGGTTCCTGACAACCTGCCGCTGGACGCGGCGGCCCCGTTGCTTTGCGCAGGGATCACCGTATACAGCCCGATGAAGCACTTTGGGATGATGAGATCGGGGGCCGCATTGGGCGTCGTGGGCTTGGGCGGCCTCGGCCACATGGCAGTCAAGTTCGCTAAAGCTTTCGGCTTGCAAGTCACAGTTGTGAGCTCATCCCCCCGCAAACAAAGAGAAGCCCTCGATGTCCTCGGCGCCCATCGCTTCCTCGTCAGCACCGACCCCGACCACATCAAGGTAATTCACAAACATCTCAAACTTTTTCCTCCGTTTTTACCTGGTGTCCCCCAAATGTGTAAATTCGCAAGTTTTGTTAGGCCGGTTTAAGAAAAACTTTTTCCCACCTATTCTTTTTTGATTGTTCCACTTGAGAAAAAAAGAAAAAAAACAAACCGGACCCTTCGACACAGGATTGTTCCATCTCTTAGGATCAACTAACCCATCTCCAGTTGTGGTTCTTTTGTTTGGGATTGTGCTTAAGTAGCGTGGTTAATTAAACGGCCGGGTTTGATTAACCTAGTTGCTTGTCTTTAACTATCCCCCCCCCTCCCCCCCCCCCAAAACAAAGAAAAGATCCAAACATGATGTTTTAAGTATTTGCCCTAGGCTACATCTCATGTACAGTTGCTATAATAGCACTGGTTAACGGTCTGGTTTGATTAGCTTAGTTCCCCATCTTAACGATTCTTTCGTTTCCCCCAAGAAAAGATCCTCACATGATATTGTAAGTGTCGAAATTGCCCTTAGGCTACATCTCATGTACAGTTGCCATAATAGCACTAAGATAGACATGTAGCTCGAAAGAGGGTATAAATCAATGCTATAATAGCGCACTTAAGATAGACATGTATAACTAGAAAGAGGATGTAAAATCAAAACCTTTCCTTTGCTAGATGTGAACAGAATAATAAGGGGCTGGCTTCAGTAGATTTGCTAACTAGAAAGAGGATATAAAATCAAAACCTTTCCTTGCTAGATGTGAACAGAATAGTAAGGGGCTTTAGTAGTAGATTTGCAGTATGCAAGGAGTCATCCATGATGATTGATCTCTTCTTCCCCCCAGGAAGCCATGGGAAGCTTGGACTACATCATCGACACGGTGTCAGCATCGCATCCCATCGGGCCGCTCCTGAGCCTGCTCAAGGTCGACGGGAAGATGGTGCTCGTCGGGATTCCTCAGCTCCCATTGCAAATCCACCCGGGGCCTCTTATATTCGGTAAGAATCTTTTCGATCCACAAGACCTTTTTTCGAATCTTTCGAATCGTTTGAATCTTCTTCTTCTTCCTTCTGCGCCAGGGCGCAGATCCATCTCTGGGAGCTGCATCGGCAGCATCGCAGAGACGCAGGAGATGCTCGATTTCTGCGGCGAGAAGAACATCACGTGCACGATTGAGAAGGTGGCCATGGCCGATGTGAACACTGCCATGGAACGCTTGGCCAAGTCGGACGTTCGCTACCGCTTCGTATTGGATGTCGAAGGGATGGGATCGACTGTTGGACTAGACGGCCTCAAACTGTAGGTTTTTTTGGACTCCGATCCAATCGCTCGAATCAATTAATTTCCGTGACCCCGAATTCATGCGCAATGGGATCAAAAGATCGAAAGCATGCGAGAAGATCCCGATTGCAATATCCGCATAGATACAAGCTGTGATTCCTAGCCATGTTCCAGCCGTATATTTGTTGCGCTCTCAGCGCCGTTAGATTTTAGTTTCTGAGGATTTTTTTGCGATGTGAGAGTAAAAACTGTATGCGGATTCGATTCCGATCAATGTTTCATCGTAGCTATCAGTTTTGGTTTGAGTTAAATTAAGTACAAACGCTTGATTGAAAATCGCCTTGATTTGCTGTTTACGTTTTGTGAATTTTGCGCTTCGTTGCCTGTGGCTTTTAAAAAACATATGGCTTTGCTACTATGAATCGATGTCTCAAAACAAAATAGCTACTTAATCAAGCCATAATCAACTAATCAGCAATACGCAACATCCCAGAGGAAACTTTGTTTGATAAAAATTGTCAAGAAAGTCTGACAAATCATGCTCGCTTGACGAGGAATGGGCACAAGGGTTCAGGGTTTGCTTTACTAAGTTGATTTATCTGTCAATTGGTGGTTTTCAAAGTCCGTGGGTGTCATCAAACAGAAAAATTTAAGAAAGATTGTTAGGTGTCGCATAGTAATTTGAGGTGATCTAATCAAGAATATATGAATCGAGGACAGCTAAACGGATCAGAATACAAAACAAAAAGAAACGACAATCCGAGTTGCTTACCTGTATAATTCCCCTTTGGTTTATGTGTATGCTACAATTATCCAAACCCACCCACTTTTGAGCTGTTTAGGCAGCTTTGATGGGGAAAGTTTGAAGCCACGTTCAGTGCACCATCTCCACTGTGTAGATCCTCCTCGATACGCGGATTGTGGTTTCGAAAATCGGGGTGTTCTCGATAGGTTGATTGATATAGGGATTCTGGTTTGAGAATCGCAACACTCAATCGATCGATTTGTTTTGGGTGCCAGTTAGCCGATAAGTGAAGATGCATGGAGCGATTGCACGATGAACCGCAGACAGTCTCGACTCACACGATTGCCTCAAAATCATATGTCACACTGGAACCAATCGAAAGAGTTTCCAGATCGATCAGTAGACTGCTTCGAACATTTGCAAATTGCAATCCAATTGTGTGTACGACATTTGGGCTCTTCGGACATTTGCGAATTGCAATCCAATTGCACACTCTTTGGACATTTGCAAATTGCAATCCAAGTTGTCTATAGGCAACAAATACACTGATCGATTAAGATACAGAACAAGTTGTCGATCCAAAGTTGAAAAAAAATCAGGATGCCCTTTTTCCTTCTTTTCCATTTTTTTCATTCATTTGAACAACAAAAAAAATAACGCCCGGCAGAAATGTTTAATTACATATTAACACCTGCTAAATTTAGAAATATGACAGGTTAATTGCCTCGTTTTATCGCTCACTAAAAAAGTAGCGTCTGATGAATTGACTAACGCCAAATAATTGATTAGATTCAGAAACAATTAACTTCTGGTTGATCGAGTACATACAGCAAGGGAATCAAGCAGTAAACGACACAATCGGAAGTAGGAAGAAGTGATGAGTGGATAGCATCAAGCAATAAGATTAAGAATCAATGAACACGAGAAGAGAACGAACGGATGCGGTCGGTAAGAGAAGGATAGAATCGATTAGCGAGAAGCGATTACGAATTAATCGGTTAGCGATAAACTAGTCGCTAATTTTTGCAATTATTGCTAATTGTAGTAGGCGTTTAAAACGCAATCAATAAATTTATCTAAAGGATATTTTTATGGCATTTTTTGTTTTGCCCTATTTTTCCTTTTTCCTTTTTCCTTTTCGTTTTTGTTTTTCTTTCTTTTTCGCTTGCTTTTAAAATAATTTATTTAATTTTTGTTTTGGTGGTGGCCACTGGCGCCTTTTTTAGCGGTGGTTTTAAAAAAGAGAAAAAAGAAAATTCGAAAAAGACAGAAAACAACAAAAAAGAAAAACGACGCTATTTTTGCACGTGCGTGTGTGATGCGGGATGACACGCATGTAAACCCGTCGCACGCATACATCCATCAGATGTGCATGCATGCATGCGTGCATCACACCGATGGTGCACGCGCGCATGCACATGCATGCCGATGTATGCTAGCTACGCGCACCCGCATACGCATGCATGCATCCGAGCAAGGTGTGCAGTCATGCATATCGACCACGAGATGATGCATGGGATACATGCGCATGCGGGCGCGCACATGCATGCCGGCATGCGCATGCATGCATGGCACCGAGACGCGCACATGCACGCATGCATGTGCATGCGTGCGTGCGCCATCGCTGTGACGTATGCATGCATACCATGAGAGCCCGCCCATACATACATGCATGCACATCATGAGGCGCATGCACGCCCACAACATACACACGCTGCATGCACATGCATGTGCATGCATATGGCGGGGCGCATGCACGCCCACAGCATACATACATGTCAATACATGTATGTGCATGCACATCATGAGGCGCATGCACGCCCACCGCATACATACATGCACATGTATGTGCACGCACATCATGATGCTGTGCAGGCACACCATGGGCGCATGCACGCTCACATGCATGTGCATGCATGGACATGCATGGACATGTATGTGACGGGTATGCGCATGCATGCACACATATCATACGGACGGCCGAAAGGTGGTGGCCTATTTTGTTTTTCGAATTAATAATAAATTCGGGAAAATTAAAAAATAAAGGATTTCAAGAAGAAGAAATCGGTTTCAAGAATATTTTGCGCTTTCTGTTGTTCAAAAAACAAAAGAAGAAGAATTGCGAGAAGAAGGAGAGCGCAAGACGTAGAATCGAAGACGAAGAAGAAGCAGAAGACGCAGAAGCAGAAGAAGACGCAGAAGCAGAAGCAGAAGCAGACGAAGACGAAGCCGAGAGAAGCGGAAGCAGGTCGGAGGAGTACGGGCCTCAAGGATTGCTGCTCCTGCAAGTAGTCATCGGCGGCTGGCTGATGATCATTGAGGTTTTTGTT
>JBBBWG010000571.1:0-37497 GCA_037176905.1 Azolla pinnata
CACATGCCCAATGCCCATAGAGAAGGATCATTCAAAGCCGATCTAATCAATCACATATTTTGTGTTGAGATATCAAAGCTCCATTGTGGGTACCGTTTGTGATTGATTGAAAGAAAGAGAGCTTTTATGGGGTAAAGTTGTAACTCTATACATCTGTAGGAATCTCTGAGGTTGTTTTGGCTCTCACAATTGACTCGATGTTGTTGCTTGAGAAAGAACACCATGGTTTGATCAGCCGTAACCAGCAAGAATAGTTCGAATCCACGTAAAACGCTATCGAACAAAACTACGCTCGATCAAAGAAGAGTAGGTTCTGAGATCACAAGACCCAAAATACAAGACAACAGAGCTTCGCATTACCACTTGCCAAGCTCAAAAAACCAAACCATCATGTAGCAAATCAGAAGCTAACAAACAGTCCACTATCTACGCAACACGATGGAAGCCACTAACCATATATCTTTCCACTCTGCCAAACTCAGGCCCACATAGAGGGAGAGAGAGCTGCAACAGTTTTTGTTTCATCAAACTCCACTCTGACGCAAGCCATGAGCTTGCCTTACTGAACTAACCAAGAAAAAGCAACGGAAAAAAGACCTCTTTCTCCTCTTTTATTTCTCTACACAAGACGCAGTGATAACCTTGAAATTGTGCCAAAAAGAAAGCTTTTCTATCTTCCATATACAAGCAAAGGCTATAATTTTTAATACAAGGAACCCTGGGATTAGATATACCCGAGCGCAATAGACACTGTCTAAGTCTGAATGAAAAATCTTACAGTGTTCAGTGCCGAAAAATATGCTGATTCGATTGACCATCAACCGAGTCTCCGCAATTATTGAAGGTGGAAGACAGAAGCAGCATCATGCCAGAAGGTGCACATACAATATGCTGGTGGGAAGTTGTATATGAAACAAGCGGTTCCATACAGAATCGACCTTATTTAACAAAATGGAATGATTTGTTGTACAATTTGGAGAGCACATATTTTTACTGTGATTTGATAGGTTTCTACGAGTGTGGAAGAGGACAATCCGCTTGCAAGGACTGTGTTGGGATGAGAGCAATTATTTGGCTCTTCAGAAGGTTCGCATAATGCTGTATCTCTCTGTAGATCGGATAGTTCTGCGGAGAACAAGGTTGCAAACCCACAAGCACCGAATCGAACGCCATAGCTATCTCTGCAGGAGGATACTGCCTTTCCGTGAAAGCCTGCAATTTACCAAACGATATTCGAAAAATAGCTCGAATCAGACAGAAGGACTATATGATCTTATTCGGATCGAGTGAAGTTTTCTTGTTCAAGAGCAAAGACTAGTATTTTCACCTGAACCATCAACAGGGTAGCAACACAAGTTGACATGAGATCAGACAGAAACCTCGGATCTTTCCCAGTGGTGCCTTGCTTTGTAGCACCATGCGGTGAATCGGGATCAACCCAATCTCGAAAACCTGTGCTTGCATGACAACCCGCCATTACCGAAGAAGTATCAGTCTTGCCATTTCCGACATGAGGAGCCGATGACTCCCCCTTCTTTGGCAGCTCATTGAACACCATACTGATCTTGGATAAGGCATCTTCTCCTTCCTTCACACAAAGCACCGTCTCCACGGCACTTTCAACCATCAGTCTAGCTTGCTGTTTGGCATTCATTGTTACTTCCCTCGCAAGTGGAAACTCTTCGAGTGATAAGCCGTTCGTTTCCAGACTGCCTGAATGGGTGCTTCCTGTCGAATGTTGTGTTGTCTGCCGCTGCCAAGGTGGCATACAGTTCTCCCGATATTTGTTCCGCTGTCTCAAATGCAACAAGGCTCCACAAACCTTTTCAAAAATAAGTGCCCAAGATGGCACATGAAATGTTAACCAAAGGTAAGGGCGATGGAGCTCAAAATGATGGTTTCAACAATACTGCCATGTGCAAGAGAATGACACACCTGCTGGTTCACTTCTTTAATTTGGAGAAGCAACGTAGCATAATGCTTCTGGAACATGTCAGAATTATGGACATCTCCATCTTTTCTATTTGAAGCAACATCATCATTCATATTCCGCAATTCCAGAAGTATAGCTTCCTGCATTCACAAGCCACCATATTAAGATAGATGTAAACTGAAAGGATGGAAAGGCGATTAGTGGCATTGGGATCATGCCATGAATTTAGATATGAAGAACCCAACACCTATAGGTATACTGTGCATTTCAGGACTGTGTTTAGCTGAATCTGTAAAGGCACCTTTCCCCAATTCATATAATGCATTCTCATTTTAATTTGCATCAATCCCTGATTGGCCTTTCTTAGTAATAGAGATCAGAGTTTTCTTAGTACATAATTGGGGGAGCTATTGACGGGTCTCTACAACTAACTAATGAAATCGTTTAGCTTCCAAAGGCACATTACTTGCAACTAATGATTGATTTTCACACAATGTAAGCACACTTACTCACCTTCTTATCCAATGCTCGAGTTAAATCTGCCAGCGCTCTAATATCGGCTTCTCTGGCTTGAACCTGTGACAATGACAATGGTTGATTGTATATTTCTTGTTGCGCAGCTAACACAGCTTCATTTGCTGCCACCTTGACTTGCATAACAGAATCTGCTGTGTCTGCTGCCTGCTATACAAGGGAACCATCACCCACTTAATCATCCTGGTTAAAAATATCGCTTACTGATCAATATGAACATCTAACATTTCTAAACCTGAGCTTGATTGCAAAGAGCATGTAACAAAGAGCTCGATGAATTTGCTCCAGGATTGTTTTCACGTCTCTCGAGCTTTTCTTCTACTGAACTTACAGCAGCATGTCCAATCACTAAAGATTTCAAGGCCAACTTGGAATCCTCAATGCTATGATTCCCAATATCAGTATGGTTGCTCTTCCGGAGCAATGTATCTGACACACTCTCTAAACTATTTATCGGCATACAATCAATATCCTATTATAAAGCAAAAGAAAACAATAGATTAGCTAAAGAACATCAATCTGCAAAGTTCTTCTGTAAAGGAGGAAACATACAGCAACTAATTCTACGCCCATTTCCTGATGCTCAAATTGAACTCTGCATCTATTCCAGTCAACAGTAAGAATGCTTCCAATACAGTGCTCTTTTGACTTAGGATGTCTCGCAATAACCCTCTGACCCACTGTCAAGGGTCTAGGAAGATCTCTCGGCAGACCACCCAAATGTCCCGTCCTAACATCTTTGTAATGCTTTCGAACGGAATCGCGGTATGCCTCAAGTTTCTCTCTCTCTTCCTTTAGGAATCTTTTTGACAGGCGACGAGGTTTTCCAAGAGATCTGCATCAACCCCTTCCAAACACATTAAATGACATTCTTGGTGGATTTGTGGCCTATACACACAAGAAAGAGCTTTGCTTACCCACGTATGACACCCCATTCAGCTCTGGTAAGTCGTGGCACATGCCCCAGGCCAGCATGGTTGAGATATTCGACGAATTCGTTTCGCGCAAACCAGGGAAGGTCTATGGCACTGTAAAACCATTCATGAATACACCATTGCCGAGCTTTCGCAGATGAGAGACAGTGAATAAGTCTAATCTGTTGAGGGGGGAAAAAAAGGAAGACAAAATACGAAATCAAATCAGCCTTGAAGAGAAGAAAAACAGGTTTAAAAACTTTTAGGCAGAAGAGAACACCCACAAAACTCCATGTCGCTCCATATCGTGTACCTTATCACTAGAATTCTCTTCTACAATAGAGGAGTGAGGAATAAATGTTCTCACTGATCCATTAGCATGTTTAGTCTTCCTTCGGTTTCCTTGTCTTGCCAGAAGCTTTACCATATCTAACATAGGCATTTGTTCTAGTTTAGCGTCACCTACGACACCTTCTTGGATTTCAGGTTCTTGATCTGGCTCCTGCTTAACAGCTCTGCCCACATACTTGGATGGAGTTTTCCCAAGAAAAGTACGCTTTACTTGCATTCGGTTCACCAGTTCCTCAGAATGCAGAGAAACCTTATTCATCAAACAGAAACATGGTTAGCTTGGAATAAGAATAGAGTACATTCATGGATGAGTTCTGAATATAAATTCATAACCTCCTTACTCACCTTTTCCTCGAGCTCTCCATTACCATCTGAAAATTGATCTCTCTACAACAGACACGACAACAAATTTGGTAAACACAATATTCTCAAAAAAGCTGGAACTGCCCAAAAATAACAATAAAATAAAGACGCACCTTGTCAGAAACGACTCTTCTTTTCCTTTTCTTAAGTTCTACAATCTTTTGAGCTTCTAATTCAGTTTTGTCATTGCTGTTCTGTCTTATGAAGATCTCCTTTGAGCTGCCAAGCAAACCAGTTTTTGAGTGCATATTTGATGTGCCCATGGATGGACCATATGACATGCCGGCATGTGACGCTTGGTCGCCTCCAGCTGATGAAACCACCCTCTCAGTTTCGGCAGCTTTATTTGGCTCTACACTCTTCCAAGAAGGAGGCTCTGTCCCATGAAACGTTGCCATAAGGGTATGAAAACACACAACAATATACAAATCGAGCCATGAGAGGGGGATATTCTTAATTGTGTGTTAGTGTAAGTAGTACTTGACACATACATGAAACAACAGATCGAGACGCAACTTCCTCAAAAACATGAATACTATCACAAGAATTGAGTGAGAGCAAGAATAGATTGCAGCCTTTGAGCAAATTGTGGCCTTCAGGTATAATGTGTTTCATGTTGTTTCGGTTCAATTTGGGGCCTTTTGAGTTGCAATAGTTACTTTCCTGAAACCCTTCCGACCCCCCCTTTCCCCAATTTAAGCAAGTGAGGACAATTGCTACCACTTCACATAATGAAAAATGACTTTCGTGTAAGTTTCCGGTAACCTTCAGGTGCTGCGGCCTTCGGGCAATAACTAATGGGTAGCATATTAAAAATAGAAAAAAAAAACTACAGCTATCATCAAATATACAAAACGTATAGCAATAAACCTGATTCTCGTCTGGGAGATGGAAGAAAACATAAATCTGCCAGGGTTGCTAATGCATCAAGCCCATTTCTTTCATCTGAAAAAAGACACCAGAAAAAGACATTAAACTCCATAGTTGACTTCTCGATGTTATTTCATCTCATGCATATGCAGAAAAAGTATTCGGAGATCACATGAATGATGCTATAATAACTCACTAAATTCTAATACGAATGAGTTATTAATTAAACATAACTTCCTCTTGCATTTATGCAAAATGATAATATGTTTGATCACATGAACAAGTCGTCAATACCTACTGGCACTCCAAAATACAAAAGGAGAATAACTAACCTCCAGAAAACAGTTGTCTACTTCTGTTTTTTGTCTTTTGAGATGGCAGCCTCTTCTTTTTAGATACAGTTTCCCTAATGAGGCCATCACCCACTTTCACATTTTCTTGCTTTGTCACCCCTTCATCTGTGCAACTGCACTCTTCCTTCAAGTCATCAGATCGAAATCTCTCAAATCCTTGTATTTTCCCCTTTCTTGACTGAGAATTCGCAGCTCTTCTTGGCCTACTGTTTCCCTCTCCGATATACATATATCTTCTCTGGGAATCTGTCATATTTGCGATGCCTTTGGTCACAACTCCACTCTCAATATCCCTGCTTTCTTCACTTCCTCCATCTTCTCCACCATCCATATTGGAGCCTGTATGCTTGCTATCAGAGCTTTCAGACCCTGTACTGATCACATGTTTACTGCAGCCATTTTGACCAGGTGAATTCTTCCATTTACCAGTGTTGCACATAGGAGTGCGAGAGACTTGAGGAGAAGAGACCCTCTGAGAAGCAGATGCAGCTAAGGTCAATGCTACTTTCAACTCATCACATTCTCCAAACGAATCTTGCTCTTTATCCTCCATTGACTCTGCAATTGATTTTTCAGATGATTTTTTGTCTTGAAGATGCATTGGTGGGAACCGGGGAGTTCTCTTCCAAACAGTTCTGGGGCGATTTACTACATATAAAACACAAAAGTACATCATCATTATCTCAAAAACCCTAAAAGGAAGAATGGCGATCCAATTCCAACCAAAACAATTACCATACCAGCAACCGTTCGTGGCTTCTTTGACGGTGACGGTCCACCATAGCTGGATATCCCAGATACCTGTGGCACATGTTTGGATCTATTGATAGGCTTAACAACAGGTGACATATTCCGAGACCGTGAAAGAGTCCGATTTGGTGGAGGTGAGCCTACAATCTCTTTGCTACTTTCATCGGCATCCTCGTAACCAAAGCTATTGCTTTCCTCCTAATAAAATAGTTGGAATCATCCAACATTTTAGCGTAAAATTCTATGCTTAAGCACAGGATCACAAAAAGAAACTAGTCATCATGATTATACAGTTCTTCATGGGATGATAAGACAACCAACCAAGATATTGCGGTGATCAGTCATCATTGCTATTAGTCCTGCAGCTGATGCAACTCCTTCTGGTAAAGATAAATAAGCCTATAAAATGTACAGAGCAATGCCGGAAGTGTTAGTGACAAAGAAAAGTAAATTCAAATAGCATCCAGTGGAAATGGCAAAATCCTAAGAAAATAGTTAAAAGTAAAAATGATAAAAACCAAGAGTCCAAGTAAAATCTACCAGATCTGATTAAAAGGAACGCTTGCGCACACATATCACAAAGAATTATTTGCAATCAAAGAATCCTATTTTCCAGAAAATATCGGAAGAAAGAAAAGAGAGATATAACATTTTTTATAAACACAAAATAACCTTTTAGAAAAATACATGTGATTACATCTTAAAATCATTTCTCAACATTGAGAAAAACAATAGCTTCAAAATTAAGATCCAATGACAATGTCAATGTCCCATGAGTTGATCCAGAAGGGTGATATCTCTCTCCAGATTGATTGCAGCAGTTTCACTACAGGCAAAAAGACCATGGTCCACGGGGTGTACATGAACCATGTTGAAAGTTGGAGCACTACATACCTGATTTTTCTATCCTCAACAAATAACGCTAATTTCTGAACATTGTAGCGAAAGCCAGAGCACAACATATTTGAGTTTCATTAAGTTGAAGTATATGTTCTCGTCAAAGCATCATGAGAAGTCCAAGCACTATATATCTGAGTTTCGTATTCTTACAAAACAATTACATCTTGCAAACATCAGAGCGAAATTCGAAGGACTAGGTGTCCAATTTTCACATACTCATAACACAAATCCTGAACCACAAAATGTGTTAACTGTCAGGAACAAAAGGTTGAGTCACATTAGATGTGCGCTTAATAATAGACCAAAGGCAGATCAACAAAATGTCATCAATGATCTTAGCTAGAAGTGCATAAATTGTGAGTGAGAATTTGCGGAACATTTGGCACCTGTTTATTTCAAAACATCTTTCATAACTATCATCATACTACTTGCAGTTTTATTCGTGGTGATAGAACTTTAAATGAAGTCCAGCAAGCCTGGTAGGGCCAAAGTAAAGGTTCAATGCATTGTATTACTTAATATTCCAGTGCTTTCTCGGATCATCATAAGTCATAGACATGGTTGGAAGTAACAGCTTTGAATGTTGTTGAAATAGATTATAATCCACACATCTACATATAATTTAAATCATGAAGGAAATCAATAAAGAAGCTGTGACATTAATGTCTCAAAAAAATAGATATACCTTATTCATTCTATAAAGAACTTCAACCATTTCCACAGTCCGATCCTGGAATGAAGCTGCCACCTGTAGGTCACGACCATAGAGAATCAACCGTTATGCATGTAAAGGTTTGTTTTCCTTTGACAGGCTTTGGCGAGTCATAAATGCATCACAAAATGGAAAGACGATATACATAGATGCTTGAGAAAACTTTTTCTTGATGCTGGATTTCTACAATAGAATATCATGCTGGGGATTAGCAGAGTTGCTAAATTCTGCATGTAAAACAGTGCAAGCTCGACGATGAACTGGTGAGAAATCACCAACACAATTTACATGCCACACACTCAAACGCACAATCATCTTATTACAAGAACTTCTACCTCTTATTTAGGTTCTTGTATCACTTGATTAGTCCTAATGAAAATATTGCTTGAAATAAGGAGGCCACAAATAACTGCCCAAAAGAATTTTAAAGCACAATTATACCTTTTTCCAATCTCTTCCATGGCGGCGATAAGATTGATAAAAATGCTTGAGATCCTCCTCTGACCACGGGGGCCCAAGTAAATCTGAAAGCTTCCTTTTCTGCAGAAATCGAAGGCCGAGATGTTAGCAGAAACTACATCACTAGACAACGGAATCGGTCTTATTTCACCATGACAATGTCCTATCTTCAGAAGAAACAAAACTATTTTAACCCCCGAATCATCATTCTTCAATAAAAGGTCTACAATCTGTGTGCCTAAATCAAACAATACAACTAAGTCCTTTGGGAAGCCTTAGCAGAAAAGATGCAACTGCACATAGCCACGAGAATCTGAATTCATATTCGTGCATCATGAGAATGAAACTTCTAACTACTGAAGGAACGATTCTCAATCTAATTGAACAAGTCAAAAGTTGCTTTGTTCATCAACATGCAAAGAGGAACTCGCCATAGCAACTCGATTTAATATCTGATGCAGTCCAAAATACATTATTCTGGTTCTGACATGGTATCCGGAATGCTCTACTCTACCAAAAAAGCTTGATTTTTTAAAGAGAATTTCAACAGTCTGTGAGTAATTTTATCCAGATTTGAAGGAAACAACGCTGCCTACTGCGTTGCACAATTCATGGAATCTTTGTAAAACACTTGCTGTGTGGTTGTGATAAGAAAGCGTCGCACAAATTTGACGGAAAATGCTTTCACTAACCTTCGGCCTGGTTTTCTCTGTCCCTGACTCTTCTTCACGATCTGCAAAACCTTCTTTTCCTATCACGTGGCTTCTACCACTAGCCCTCTGCTTTCTTGCAGACATTTCTCAGTTTTCCAGCGGTAGCAAATCAGCATAGAAAAGCGGAATTCAGGCGGAAGAATCCGGCAGGAGGCAGCAGATCTGCCGGGAGGGCAGAGAATCCTTCAAGAGCGATGGGGTCTTGCAGGCAATGATTGGGGGCGGAGGGAGAGGCAGAGAGGGGAGGCAGCAGGAGGCTGTGTACGCACATCTGCGCATGTAGATCTCTGAATTAAGGTGTGGCAGGGGGGAGGGCAAGAGGGATTAAACAAGGGAAGCAGAGGAAATACCGAGCTAAAACAGATTACGAAGAAAACGCGGCAGCAGCAGCAGAACCAGTAGCGGTAGAAGAAGAAGAAGAAGAAGAAGAAGAAGAAGAAGAAGAAGAAGAAGAAGAAGAAGAAGAGGAAGACGAAGAAAGACGAAGAGGAGGATAAGCAGAAGGGGAAGGAGAGGAGTAGAGGCAGCGAGAGGAAGGGGAGGAGAAGCAGGGTTTAGCAGGGAAAGCGAATTAGGGTTCCGCAGAGAAACGCAGAGGGGAGCCGCAACAGTAGCAGCAGCAGAAGAAGAAGACGAAGACGAAGACGAAGAAGACGAAGAAGAAGAAGAACACAGAAATTCGTATTTCAAAGGGCGCCACGTCATCGGGCGCCACGTCAGCGGGACCTGCCACGTCATCGGGCGCCACGTGGCGGGGCCCGCTGACGTGGCAGATGACGTGGCGGTGGGCTTTGGAAGATTTGAAAAGTGTGAACAATTTTTTTTGAGGCTGCCAATTCCAGCTCTATCTTCTTCCTTTTCACACACACAGTTCTTGTTCAAGTTCTTGGGTCCAAAAGCTCCATAACGTTCTAGACGCTCCATTCCAGAAGAAACTCTCCTCTACCTGCACTTTAGGGTTTAGGGTCTAGGGTTTAGGGTTTAGGGTTTGGGGCTTAGTGTCTAGGGTCTAAGGTCTAGGGTTTAGGGTCTAGGGCCTAGGGTTTAGGGTTTAGGGTTTAGGGTTTGGGGCTTAGTGTCTAGGGTCTAGGGTTTAGGGTTTTAGGGTTTGGGTTTTGCGGTTTAGGGTTTAGAGATGGACTCCTGGACACTGGATCGTAGAAAATGGAGGCGAATTTGCAGTGTGTGTATTAGGAGCAGTTGCTTTGGATTGGGAGCTAAAGGCTCGTCGTCTTGACCGTCGACGGAGGAAAATCTTGGTGTGATCAACGCTGATGTCGGTTTCTGTTTCTCGATGCCCCTGTGCCCGTAAGTAGTCACTGACACGTGAACGTGTCGGCTCCCGAAGGTGAATCGATGGATGTATTTGTCAAGAAGACGATCGATCGTGAATTCGAGCAACGGCCTGCGAAGAACATTGTAGCTGGAGTTGCGTGACGTGTGCGTACCGAATCTTGAATCTACTTCACTCTCCCGAGCACTGATCCCTGAGAGATTCAATCGTTGTCGTGATGTGTTTGGTACATAGCGTGAAACCTCATGGAATAATAGACTGATCGTATAGAAAAACTAGAGTTTGTGATACAAAAATAATAGGATGTTAGAAAGGATTAACGTTGTCTTGGGCCGATATTGGCCAATGAGATAAAAGGTACAATAAGGTTTGGTTACTCGCTCGTTTATGAGATTACGATGATAATTACAAATACAATCATGTAATGTTTGTATAGGGACAATTATATGTGAACATAACTCAAATTAATAGCACGATTTAAAAGAAAAGCGAGAGAACAAGTGGCTTGATTTGTAAGTGCAGAAAAACACAAGCTCCGTGACTCTTGCGTCCTAAACTTTTGCAGTTGCATTAAGACGAACGCAAAAATCATACGATTCCGTTAAACGTGTGGAGAGCTCTCCGATTCCGGAGATCCTTCCGAGTGCAAAACCCTAAGCCTCGTTAAACCCCAAACCCTAAAGGGCGAATGCAAACTCTTGCAATTCCGTTAAAACTTCTGGAGAGCTCTCTGAATTCCAAGAGGGCCAAACCCTAAACCCTACCGAACCCCAAAAACCCTACTAAACCTGAACCCTAAACCCAAACCCTAAACCCTACTAAACCCAAACCCTAAACCCTACTAAATGCAAACCCTAAAACCCTTCTAACCCAAACCCTAAACCCTAAACCCCAAACCCTACTAAACCCAAACCCTAAACCCTAAAACCCTAAACGCTACGAAACCAAACCCTAAACCCTGCTAAACCCAAACCCTACTAAACCCGAACCCTAAACCCTACTAAACCCAAACCCTAAACCCTACTAAACCCAAGCCCTAAAACCCTACTAAACCCAAACCCTAAACCCTATTAGACGCGAACCCTAAAACCCTACTAACCCAAACATTAAACCCTAAACCCTACTAAACGCAAACCCTAAAACCCTACTAACCCAAACCCTAAACCCTAAACCAAACTCAACCCAAACCCTAAGCCCTAAACCCTACTCAACCCAAACCCTAAAACCATACTAAACCCAAACCCTAAAACCCTACTAAACCCAAACCCTACTAAACCCTACTAAAACCCTAAAACCCTAAAACCCCAAACACAGTCTCCGAATCCCAGCTCTGTCTGCTGTGTCTTTCGCCATAGCCACGAGCAATGCGCGCTCTTCTGCCTCGCACCTCCATGCTGTGCAGCAGCAGCAGACCATCGCTTCGCTGCTTCAGAACCGCCTTCAGGTACTCCTCCTCCTCCTCCTCCTCGCCTTCTGCGTCTTCTTCTCTGCACGCTTCGTCTCCTTCGCCGCCGTCTTCCCCATCTCCTTGCGACTCCATCGACCTCTCCGAGTACCTCCTTTCCGGCTCCGACTTCCGCCGAGCTCCCAAGATCCCCGACCTCATCGGCCCCGTGCGGATCGGCCTCACCGGCGATGGCAGGGGTCGGGGCCTCTTCCTCACCGCCGACGTCTCCGTGGGCCAGGTCCTCCTCGCCAGCAACGCCTTCTCGGCGACCTACAACGATGAAGAGAGCCGGGAGATGCATCGGCAGGTGTTCTCCCAGGCGAGATCCTCGCCCAGGGCGCTGCGCCAGCTCTACTCGCTGGCTGGATCAGCACCAAGGAAGCAGGATCGCCATGCCGCCGATGTGCCGAAAGTGGAGCTTTTCGACCGCAGAGTTAGCGATTCGGAGCTTGGTTTCCTCCATCACGATGATGCCGATGACGACGATGGTGAGAATCTGAGCCAAGACATGGCGTATGATGAAGCTCGGATCAAGCATATCATCATCACAAACTCGTTCTCGGGCAAGATCCCTGCGCCGAGGAGCGATCCAGGACTCGACGCGAGGATCAATGCTCTCTGGCTCTTGCCTTCGTTCGTGAACCATTCCTGCAGCCCGAACGTGAGCCGCCTCCTCGTCGGAGAGGTCATGATCTTCATCGCCGCACGCGATATGGCGGCAGGCGAGGAGATAAGCATCTGCTACACCGATTGTATGTCTCCGCTGAGGAAGCGCGACAAGGTGCTTATTCGCACAGGAGGTGGATTCGATTGCAACTGCGAGAGGTGCGCCTTAGAGAAGATGCTGGAGCCCGAGCTCCGCGAGCTTTCGGATTCCTATCTCCAGCACTATGACAAAGCTGCAGAAGAGGTCTATGCCGTCGCGACTGCCAGAGCACCGGGCCCATTCCCGGCTAGCAAGAAGCTTTCCTACATCTTCATGGCGGTGAAACAGAAGCTCGACACACTCACCCACCTCACCAAGCGTCAGAAGCAATGGATCTTAGGCGGGTATTCGAATGCTTTCCTTGCCGATTTCCTCACCTCAGGGTACACAAGAGACTTTAAAGAACCGGACGAATTCGCGAGCTCCGTGGCTATGGAGCTCGCGCTTGCCATGTCTGAGACTGTGCCAGGGTTTCTCCGCACAGCAACGTTTGCGGTGATGCTTGCTACGATTTCGTCGGATCTGGAGTACAGGTCCGTGCTTGTACAGCTAGCCAGGGACGAATGTGTTCGAATGTATGGAAGACAGCGGCCAGATGTCATTCGGCACATGGCACTTCAGGCAGTGGAGCTTGTTCCATTTTTCTGAAAAGAACTTCGGTGAAATATGCCGATGCCCACCACTCAGTTTGGTTTGGTCCAAATTGCCCTTGGTTAAATTGGTGGCGTTCAAGATTGTCTCTTTTCATCGATCCAAACCACATGTACAACAAACCGGACACATTTCTCTAGTCAGAATGCAGATGGTCATGAAGTGTTGTCTGATTCAGAGTTTGCCATGGGAACCCTCATGAAATGAGGTACCTTCAAATCAAATAGAGGTATGCTTCATCCATGAATCTAGTGTGTTACAATACCGTTAATATCTGTAGTATTTCTGAAGTGCAATTTTTTATATATATAATTATATCTAAACTGATACTTTATAGGGGTTCCGGCTAACCGAATAGGGTGACCCAGTCCCTATTCTAGAAGCTACAGTGGTTAGTATTACTCTGAATATCACATTGTTTAGCTACTACATTCATTGCTAGTACTGAACAGATTCTATTAGATACAACTTCCGACATGGCTAAGCATCTACGATAGATGTAATTCCAGGCTCTTGACACTTCACTACCTTTGATAGCTTTGAATTTATGAGTTCCATGGTTGCATCCCTTGCCTCATATAAATCGTTCTTCTTTATTTGTACACAGGCCTATGCTTCTATGTAAAATTCACTACATGTGCAGGTGCAGTATCTTATGCAACAGATGAGTAAAACATTGACAATCTACCGAATGATTTCCCATTTGATGGTGCTGAAGAAAGAAGAATGGATGATTTGCTAACTGGTTTTTTGTGCGATGGTAGAAAATATGGATCACTTACCGAATTTGAATGATGCTTAAGCCAGAAGCTTAACAATTTGATGGTGCTGAAGTAAGTAAAAGTGGAGATAGTTATCCATTTAGTGGTGCTTATAAGCAAGAACATGTGGCAATTGATTGGAGCTTAGACCAAGAAAAGGAGTGACTTTCCAAACAGCTATTCATTTAATGGTGCTTGAGCTAGAGAAACTGAGTTTAATGGTGCTTACACGAGAAAAGAAGGAATGTGCAGGCTTCTTGAAGCTGGATGAGGAGAGTGTAGCGACTTTGCGAGCCATGGCTGGACAAACCGAGGTGATTAAAGCGTTTGTTGAGGTGCACGGTTTCGATCTGCGGCTTGTACTCTGAAGTGTGAACTATTATTTCTTAATCTAATATTCGCTTAATCACATATATGCCTTACCTTGATCTATGTCTTGTTATTTTGATTTCATGTCTGATTTGATACTCATGTTTTTGGCTACACACGAGCAATCTAGACCATGTCTTAACCAATCAAAGCGAACCCTTAATGCATTCTATTCTCTCTAATCTTCTCTAGTCGTGCTCATCGTTATTAGATGCATAATTTCACGTGTTTTATCAAAATGAACTTACTCTCAAGTCAAGCTTGTTTTAGGCGTTCAATTGCCTATTAGGTTTTGCTCCATTAGTTGAATCCTAGAGGTGCGCAACTTCTTGATGCTAATGTGTTCTATCCAATGAGGTTCTTCTCTTGGGAATTATCCAAATCTTAATTTGGATTGCATATATCCTCTAGGAGAGTTATGGGTGGCCTGATTATCACATCCATTGGCTTGTACAATTGCATTGTGACCCCTTTCCAATCTTATAAGTTTGTTGAGGGTTATCTGCAATGGTGTGTTCATGACACTGATGAAGAATGGGGTATATCTCAAGGTCAATAGGTAGGAATCCTTGTATGCTATCAAGTCAAATTCATCAAGATGTCAGTTTGTCATTCATTCATTTAATGTGTAATCTTTCTATTCTAATCCTAAGCCCTAAACCTCAGAAAGAGCATAGATTGATTGATTAATAGTTGATTAAGCACAAACAGAAGCTGAATTCAATCTTGAGGTGTATTTTTTCTCACATAACGTCTTTTGGAAGCCGAGCGATAAGGGAAGATTTTTATCAATAATTTTTTCAGCCTCTAGCATCAATCTATCTATTTTTATGTTCTTTGCTAAGTCTCAAGCAACGAGTAACATTCTTGATTGAAACCCTAAAACCCTAAGCTGATTGCGTATACATGATTAACAGCAAGTTTAGCACAAGCAAAAGTTGAAACAAAATTTATGAAGGGAGTATTATGTTTTAACGTTAAGTCTCTGGAAGCTGAGTGGTTAATAATAAAAAATAACACCAATAATAATAACAATAATAGTATTATTAATGTTAAGTCTAGCAGTAAGGAAAGATTAATAATTAAATAATAATAATTGTAATGATAATAATAAAATGACAATAATTATAATGATAGTAGTAATAATAAAATTGACAATATTAATGATGATAATAATAAGAATAGGGAGAATTAAAAAAACGCCTATATAGTAAAATCATAAATTACATTTTAACGCCCATTGACATTAGAAATTACAAATTAACCCCCGATCTTAGCTTTCCACTAAAATTAAGATCCAAATTCATTCTGCAAGTACGATTTTATTCCGACTCGCTTTCCACCGGTTGATCCAGATCGATTCCATTCTACTATCCGCTCACCAAAGGGCCAGAATTTTCGGAATCTAATCAATGGATCAACGCATCGAGCTGGTGCTAATCAAGCGATCGGTTCGTGCGATGTTAATTGAGCTCACAAATGAATGGATTTGGCGTTAATCAAATCGATTCCGCGTTCATTTTTATCAGTACTGTTGTTTTTGTCTTGATTTTGGTGTTAATGATTTGATTCAAAATGACAGATTTTGGCCCTCGTTCTCAGAAGAAGTTCAGAAGACAAAACTAAATTTAGGGTTCGTTACTGCAGAGCTTTTCTTGCTGCGCAGAGAGAGAGAGAGAGAGAGAGAGAGAGAGAGAGAGAGAGAGAGAGAGAGAGAGAGAGATCGCCATCGCCACAACAACGGGAGCAGTAGCAGCAGCCCGCCGATCCCTTCCCGTCTCCTTCTCGTGGTGCTCAATCCAGGTGTGTAACGCCTTTCCCTTCCTCCTCCCTTCCTCCTCCCCGAGTTTTTCCTCGCGCATGGATGTCCTTTCGGCCATCGATTCTTTCTCCGAGCGAAAGCGGCGGCTCCGCACGGCTTTCTCTGCGCTCGAATGCCGGAGGCACGCCGCCATTCTCAGCGGTTCCGGGGCGAACTGGAACGATGTGGAGGTCTATCTCGACGAGGTTGAGAAACGCCTGCGTGCTTCCCTGGAAGATGCCATTTCGAAAGAAATGTCCTTCGAAGAGAAAGCGCGAGGTGCCAAGGAGGCTCTCGATGAGAGAGAAGCCGAGATTTCTCGGAGAGAGCAAGCGTCGCTTGCCCTTGTCCAGGAGAAGAAGGATACTGCCGTTGCAAGCATCCTTGAGGCGAAACGGAAATGGAACAATGAGCAGCAGAGAGATGAAGAGGAGGTGGAGGACGATGAGAAAGGTAAGAAGAAGGGAAGGAAGGAAATGGAAAAAATGAAACAAAATGAAAAGCAAATTCCAACGGAGAAAGAGAGTGGAAAACAACAGCGAGAACAGGATGAAGAAGATGACAAAAGTTCTGTCACACGGGAAGTTTTGAAAGAGGAACATAAAAAGAAGGAAAAAGATGAAGAGAGAGAAAATCTAAATCAAAAGCAAAATGAGAAAGAGATAGATGAAAGAAGCCATATAAACAAGAAAGATTTGAATGTGGAGGAGGTGGAATTGGCCCATAAGGATACTGAGAGGGAGAGAAGAAAGGATGGGCAAGCAGAAGAGGACTGTGAGAAGGAAAAAGAAGTTTTGAAAGTAGAGGGAGTGAAATATGACGATGAAAATTGTGCTCAAATGATTAGAAGAGATGAGAAGCAGAGGAAGGAGGAGGAGGAGGGGGTAAATGAGGAGAAGAAAGAAGCAACAACGGCTGTAGAAGAAGTTTTAAAAGCTAAGTCCAATGACGTTAATCCAAATGAAAGGTCCATTGCCAGTGCACAAAATCACTTAGGCTTGGATTTAGGTGCCACACATGATGCTGAAAAGCTATCCTTTGAGGATAAGCGCCCCAGTCTCAGTGGCTTACTTATGAAAGAGACAAACCATACATCGGGAAATGAGGTTCTGAAGCCTCGGCCCATGTTAAAATCCTTGTGTGAAGCTATGGACTCGGAGAAATTGAGGAATTTTATTGCCGAGCAGCGTAAAGACCTTATTAGTATCCGTGCCGAGCTTCCTTTGGCTCTAAGATACACACCACATCCTGCAGTACTAGTGCTCAAAGCCCTGGATGGCTATCATCTTCCTCTTGAGGCCCAGAGCTCCAGCTCAGGACCTAAGAAGGAAGCTTCTTCTCTATCCGTTGCTAATAAACGAGCATGTGTGATACTAATGGAATCACTTGCTGACGTGATGAAGGATAGAGATAAGGTTTCAGAAGATTTGAAGAAGTCAGCTCGGCGGATTGCTGACTCATGGAAGTCTAAGATCAACTTGGAAGTTGAGTTGACTTCTTCTAATCAAGCGATTGAAGCACAGAGCTTTTTGCAATTGTTGGCAACTTTTGGTATGGCTTCAGAATATGACCCTGACGAGCTTTGCAAGCTTGTTATTCCCATCACACGTCGAAGGCAGACTCCTGCTCTTTGTCGAGTCCTTGGTTTGTCATCAAAGGTTCCAGGTTTGTCTGTTGTCGATCAAAGGAAATTTTGATGCCTTCCTTTCTAAATACAAGCGTCATATGCCTATTACTACAAACGTTTTTGACACATTTATAAATCGTACTAAGCAGCAGAAGAATAAGAAACTACAAAAAAGTCGTATCACCTTTTGTCAGCCTGAATTATGGGCTTGGCAGGAACCTCTAGGAATAGCTGTCCCAAACCAGTCATCTGACTCATAAGGTAGTGTTAATAGAAGCCACATTGAGTGCCACCGTGCAATTTTTTCTTGTGATTTTGTCTTTAGAGACCATGTTTTCTATCTGTTTTCATCGTTGTTGAGTCATCCACTTCTTTATATCTTAGTTTTTTATGTCTGTGTGTGCAGATATTATTGAGAAACTCATAAAAGATGCAAAGCAAATTGAGGCCATTGGATTTGCAGCCGAGTTTGAACTTTTGGACAGGTTTCCACCAGTTCCATTGCTGAAGACATATCTAAAGGATTCTCGTAAAGTTGTTCTGAACACACCAAAGGGTCAAGTAAGAGTTCTCAGGATTATACCAAAATCATAGTTGGTTATGGAGCTATACAAACTAATCATAAATGACTGTGATTGCCCACAGAATGATGCTACGCAGAAGGAATTGTCGTCACTAAAGACTGTTCTAAAGATAATAAATGATCTGAAGCTCGAAGAGAAGTATCCACCAACAGCGCTTGAAAAAAGAATCGCACAATTAGAGAAAGAAAAGGCAGATAAGAAACGTACGGCTGGTACAGCCAGGCCACAACAAATGAAAAGACCTAGAACAAATGTCAACTTTGGTTATGCTTCAAGAGATTCGGCTCAAGATAAGTCTTTCTACCAAGGAAGGGTTGCTTATGGTAAATCTATTTTACCTTACGATACACCAACCCCCCACTCTGGTTATGATTGTCGTCTTGTAACTGGTTATGGTTCTACATATGGCGGTGGCATGGCTAGAAGAAGTCCAGTTTCGATGCAAAGCTCATACATGTATCCTTCGGATGCTATTGCTTCTCTTGGTTATGGAACATCAAGTTACACCACCAGTAATGCACCATACAGTGGCTATGGCTACGGATCTGGTTTACCGTCTGGGTACCAATCATACCACTAAGATAGTAGGTTGATCATATGCTGTGTGGAAGACTCATTGCCAGCAAGAAAGGAGTAGAATTGAGAGGCCAATGTGGTTGATGGTTTTGATCAGACTTGTCAATATTAATATCATACCTGTGAATTATCACACTGGGGCCTCAAATTCTTGTACTCGAGTGAGCTCACAGTTGGCGAGTGAGGTTATCCCGTGATGCCATCAGTTCAACTGAGCTGCCCACACATCTGAAAAGATTGTAGATATGCTAGGAGGCACACTTACCTCTCAAGCTGCCAAGCCCTTTCTGTATACGATGAAACATTTTGTCAGGTCTTTCGGAATTGTACTATGAAGTGAGAATGTGAATGGATGATGAAGTCGTCACCTCTTTATACTAAGGAACAAATCTTGGATGATTGATTTGTGGAGTAATGAAATTTCAATAATAATAGTACTGACGATGATATTGTTAGATTTGTTAGATGGGTATTCATACAGGAGTCTGCAATTGGAAAGATCTATTTGAGTATATGCATCATGAGTCTTACAGCACGAGTGAATGAAGCTTGAATCGCAGTTTTACGTTTTTATTTCCCCTTTAGTCTAAACAAGTTTGTTTTCCTTATAAAGTGCTATTATCACGACAGAAAGATAGCAGAAGATGGAAGAATATTGCTGAAATGTTCTTACTACTAATTTAACTCTATACTACTCTTATAACTCCGTACTTTTCCCATTGGCTTCATACAAATGTCTCCTATCGTCAATCCTCACATTCATTGGGAGGAGTTTGCGATTGTCGATGTGAATGAGTCCAGTTGAAGTCTACCCCAAACACACCTTGTGGAGGGTGCTAACTAACTGATGCCATCAGGCCTGATAAGAAAGTGTACAAAACCCTGAGCTTGATTTGGCGATGCACACAACTATCATGATGGGATCGGGGCAAATATTATATAAACAAGCATGCGATGTAAGCATGAACTTGCACGGATCAGTGTGCCTTTTATGTATGCCTTTTTCCTCACCAACGCCACCTGACCAATTGGGAAGGGAAGAATGCGAAACGGGTCTGCCAACTCGTCATGCATTTTGTGCTCTGCAAGCGGGGTTGTTAATGGTCTTTCAATGAACATAAAATCATCGATTCTACTATCTATCTATCTATCTATCTATCTCAATGAGTCAGATAAGTCGGTCGAAGCTCTAATGCTTCTGCTCAACCGTCCAAGCCTCAATTTGGCTTCTGAAAAGGCGCACGGGCAAAGACCTGTGAATTCTGCACCCGAGGATCACGTGCCTTTTCTCCTTTTCTTTTTCTCGGTAGTACGTGGGCGCTCTTTTACGAATAAAAGTAAAGCCCCAAGCCTCAACTAGTCGGGCAGGGTTTAAAAGAAGAAGAAGAAGAAGAAGAAAATAAACCACAGAAGGAGTGTTCCGATACTCCAAAAACAGTGTGTATCAAGATCGAGCGCAAGACCTGAGGGTCTTGGATTTGGATCACCTGGCTCTTGGCTCTGGCCTCTGATGATGCACGCACACGATGCATACGTATATACATTCATTCACTCATATGGATACATGCACGTGATGTCATGCATGCCACACATGCATGCATGCATGGATTACACGCATGCCATGGCTGCCATACAGACAGAACACGTGCATGGCATGGATGATGCCATGCACACGTGCAACACATACATGGTACGGCATGTATGCATTCACTCATGGATACGTGCATGTGGTGTCATGCATGCCTACGCATGCCATGGATGCCATGCAGACACACACACATACACATTGATGCATGCCATGGATGATGCCATACACACGGGCAACACATACATGGCACAACATGCACGGAGGCATGCATGCATTCACCCATGGATACATGCATGTGATGCCATGCATGCCACACACACATGCATGCGTGCATGCAGGCATGCATGCCATGAATGCCATGCGCACACACCATGCATGCCATGGATGATGCCATACGCACGCGCAACACATACATGGCACAACATGCACGGAGGCATGCATGCACTCACTCATGGATACATGCATGTGATGCCATGCATGCCACGGACACATGCACGCACAGCATGCATGCCATGGATGATGCCATAACACACATGCCATGGATGATGCCATACACCAGACGCACAGCATGCATGCCATGGATGATGCCCTGCACGCGCACAACACATACATGGTACAGCATGCACGGAGGCATGCATGCATGCATGCATGCCATGGATGCCATGGTGCCACGCATGTATGCATCGGGCACATGCATGCATGCATCCATACAAAGCCTGCTTGCTCATCGTCCCTGTCGCAGAGACAAGACGAGGGGGCCCCGGCTATGGCGATCCTCTGACGACACAGACGACGCGCACCGTTCTGCGCTGCGCTGAAGGGGCAGCCAGGAACGAGGCGAGGCTATGGCGGCCTCCTGCTGCTCCTCGCCCTCCTCTCCTCCTCACCCCATCGACGAGGATTCCACAGAGGACAGCCTCTTCGGAGGCCTCGGCGCCGCGCAGTTCTACGCCAAGCACGGCGTGGAGCACGAGGAGGAGTGGATGCGCAACGCGCGCGGCATGCGGATCTTCACGCAGAGATGGATTCCCGCAGCAGGCGCTGGGGATGATGGCGGCGATGGCAGCAGCAAGAGCAGAAGGCGGGGAAGGGTGCGGGGCGTGCTGCTGGCGCTGCACGGCTACACGGGAGACAGCAGCTGGACGGTGCAGCTCACCTGCGTGGGCATGGCGGCGAGGTGCAGAATGGCCGTGTTCGCGCTGGACCACCAGGGCCATGGCCGATCCGAGGGCCTGCGGGCCTCCATCCCCGACATAGATCCCGTCCTCGACGACTGCGTCCAGTTCTACAACAGCATGGTGAAGCCGAGGTTCCCTGATTCGCCGATCTTCCTGTACGGGGAGTCGCTGGGAGGAGCGGTGGCGCTCCTGCTCCACCTGCGCCAGAGAGAGGGAGGAGAAGCCATGGCCGCCATGGCCATGCCTGCGCTGTCAGGGATCGTGCTCTGCGGGGCCATGTGCGGCGTCTCTGCCAAGTTCCAGCCGCCATGGCCCCTCCCTTCCCTCCTCCGCCTTGTGGCCCGGGTGCTTCCCGACGCCCCCATCGTCCCCACCAAGCCCATCCCCAACCTCTCCTTCCGCGAGCCATGGAAGCTCCGCCTCGCCCTCCGCAACCCGCTCCGCGTCTTCCTGCGCCCCCGCCCCGCCACCGCCCTCGAGATCCTCCGCATCGCCTCCCACATCGAGTCGTGCCTCCACGAGGTAAGCTTCTCTCAAATCTCGGCGCCTCTTTTCTCTCTCTCTCATCTTGTCGATCGATGGATCGACCTGTATACGTTGATCAGATCATGGCTTGCCCTTTCAACTGGCTGCAATCCAAGGAAACAATGGCCTCAATGGCCTCAATGGATGGATACATGAATCCGATGGCCTTGCTCAATGCATATATTTGCTTGGATGTATTAATAGATGGATGAATGACGGGATGAAATGGATGCCTTGCCCCATCCATGCATACATATGCTTGGATGTATTGATTGATAGATGGATGAATGATGACTGGCTGGAGGAATGGATGCCTTGCTCAATGCATATGCTTGGATTAATAGATGGATGCATTCATGACTGGATACATGGATGGATGCTCAATGCATATGCTAGGATGCATGGATGGATGCTCAATGCATATGCTTGGATGCATGGATGGATGCTCAATGCATATGCTTGGATGCATGGATGCATGCATTCATGACTGGATGAATGGATGGATGCATTCGTGACTGAATGCATGGATACATGGATGGATTGATGAATGCCTGGCTGAATGAATGCATGGATACATGGATGGATTGATGAATGCCTGGCTGAATGGATGCATGGGTGGGTGACTAACTGACTGAATGGATGCATGGATGACTGAACAGATGACATGCTTGCATTCATTTAGGCATATGAATATGAATACCGGCCATTCTCATGCATGCCTAAATGATGCATGAATTGAGTACTCCCCCACAAGGCATATTTCTCATTCATTCATTGCCCAAATGAGTGGATGAATGAATGAAGGTGCATGCATGCATGAATGAATGAATCTCTAAATGGATGGATGATAAATAGCACCCTTGCGAAGCCCATGCGCGACAAATACACACCGCTTCTTCGATGCAATGACATGAAACATGGAACCTCAAATCCTTTTCTTTGTGTGTTGTGTGTGTGTGTGTGTTTCTGTTTGATTTGCTTCCAGGTCTCTGTACCTTTTCTCGTTGTCCATGGCGGGGATGATGTTATTTGCGACCCGCAGGGGGTTGTTTCCTTGTACGAGAAAGCCAAGAGCTCAGACAAGACGCTCAAGTTGTATGATGGCATGTGGCACCAGCTTGTGGGCGAGCCGAAAGAGAACCTCGATATCGTCTTCTCCGACATTTGTTCTTGGCTAGAAGCAAGAGCACCTCTTCCATCGCTTGATGCTGCCGAAACTTGAAGAAGAAGAAGAGAAGTGCCATTCCTCCGTAGCTCTGCTCCATCTTTCTGCAAAGTCCTGCCCCATTTATACATCATCTTGATGACCCATTGAAAATTCCTGCATTCTAATCTTGGCATTTATCCGATGCTTATAACAAACCATCTGCAGGGAAAACAATAAATCGATTCAACATGTTGCATAATCTACGCAAAAGTTAAAAGCTAACATGATGAAATTGACTCAACTGCCCAATCAATCGCGCAAAATTCAGCTTTTTTACCATGGGAACTACTTGCATTTCATGCTTAACTCATAATACTATCGAGTAGCACACACAGGCTTTTTCATGACAATGGAATTCACAGAACATCTGATGGTTAATGAATGAAAGAATGAAATTGCACAAGCAACCTGTGCTCAACGAGAAATGGAGAATTAGTGATGGGAAAGATGAAGATATGAAGAAAAGCATCCATGATGATCAGTTAGGCTACAGCAAACCCCCAAGGCACAATCACAGTAAGCAACTGGGAGTTATATCAGTAATCTAACCATTGAACTGTAAAAGCATGCCTCAATATAGCAAGCATACCAATCTAGGATTTTCTCAAGAGTAGCAATAAATATCCTTTCACAGGATAGTGCCCGAATTGAACAACAAATCTGTCGCTGCTGTCTTCATTTCATGTACGGATGCAAAACTACTTCAGAACATGACAGACCATGACAAGCATGTATTCGGTACAATTAGATAGATGCAAAATCAAAAAGCACTAGGTAAACTATGAATTATTTTGAAATAATTATCTATAAGCGATCCTCTAGACCAGTTGTAATACAGTTTTATTGAACCTGGAGATAGGTTACTACTTCCTACAAACATGAGGTATATTTTTTGTTAGGAGGCTAAGGGTGAACCTTTAACTACGCAAACTCATTTCCCGCTCAAAGAAAAAGAAAAAGAAAAATGTCTACTCAGTTCTTGCAAGGTATTCCCAAAGTGGCCGACGTGCTCTCTCAGCATTAACATCCTCCTTGATGAGTTTTCGTATAGGCTTCATGATAAAATAATACTGGGCTCAAACACAGGACAAAACATTCAGTGAAGTCCAACATGCTTACAACCAATAGCACCAAGTGGATTTCTAGAGACCTTACCTGTAACAATAGTATGACTGGAATGAATATTTTCCCTCTTTTGTTTGCATTGGGGCCTTCAATCAGGTTTTTATCGATATGAACAGGTTGAGCACTGCTATTGGTTATGTCGACAATGTGTCCCATTAGTTTCGGAATCCATACATTACCATTGGGAAGAATCTGCAACATAGCAGTCATTACACAATTCACTGGTGAAATCAGGAGATGATTCTGCAACATTGGAAGATTGCCTGTTTTCTCTACCTTTTCCACATCATTATTTGTGCTGCATCGTCCACTGTTTTCTATAAGTCCAACAGGAATCTGCCGTAGTCATTGGGAACAAGGAAAAACAAATATCTTAAGAAAATGCACCTATTTTGAAAATTCAGAATTATTAGCACGTAATTTCACTTAAACATCTGGAAATTTCAAGCACTAAGAATCTGCAAATGGTTTAATTTAGATCCTGAAGGAAGAAGTTGCACAGTATTTCAATCATGAGATATTTTACTTGACCGGCAATTAGGAATCTTGACTTCAATTTAGAAAAATTTGCACCCTATGTACACAATGCAACCAGTTGATTTTAGCATGGCTTGTATCACTAGTATATGCTACTCTACACAGAAAAACTTGATGCACAATCCAGTTGCTGTTACAGTGACATCTCTAGACATGGAAAACTTCAATTCTGTTCACAAATTCCTGTCAATGTTTCAGTGATTTCTCTATTCTTTTGCAGATATTGTTAAAAGAAATTATGTTAAACTATAATAAGCATGGTTTTCATACTATGAACATGTGCTCATACAGCATGAAAATAATGATATGAACATCCCAAGATTGGACAAAGAATATGCCACACTAACGTCCACAGAGTGCAGAAGAGAACCTGTGGATCTCCCTTATTGAGACCCGCTTCCCTATGAATCATTTCCAATAATGCAGCTGATCTTCTCATCACAAAGTCATCATAGTTAATTCCATCTGGTGGAGAGAGTTGAGCATGAGTAAGAGCCAGAATAGCAATTTTCCAAATCTGCTGCCCGAAGCTTCTTGCAATTGCTCTTATCACTTGTCTATCAAGATTGTCTACTCGATACTCATCTAGTCTGTCCACATAAAGCATGACGTCTATTTTTTTGTCGAGTAAAGATCTGTTCAATAGAGAATCATGTGTGAGAAAAGACTGGTCGAAAATGATGATATACGATCTCTTTTTAGTTGATCAAGAGATCAGCAACTTCATAAACATAGTTTCTATACTAAACCTAAGTCCAATTATGTACTCCCACCTTTTTATAGTATCGAGGGCATGAGCATTAACAAATAATCCGTCAACCAAGCCAGGTGTATCGATGATATTCAGTGTCAAGCCTGCTTGTTGCCGGGAGCACATTAGTGTTCTCGTCGACTCTGACTGATGAAGAAAATAAGAAAAATAGATCCCCCCTTTGTAAAGCAAGCAATTAACAAGGTAATCACAACAAAAAAAAACTAGAAAGTAAAAAATATATATACCCATCTAAACATAACATTATGTTCTGCATGCTCATGGAAAGTATCTTCTCAGGCTTGATTTAGGGTTCAGGCAGGAACCATTTTACATCATTGACATACATAGACCTTGCACCAGTACATAACCAGTTTCCGCTGGTCATATCAATAGCAATGTCACAATATCTCATTCCGGAGTTACAGCCATTAAGGCAATGCAACTAAGTCGTCTCCCTGAATATAGTAGCGGAACATCTCTTCCAAAATTTTAAAGATCGGGGACAAGCTCAATCTCTCTCTGATTTAAGCTATTATGATACTGCATATCTAACAAGTTTCTTCATACTATTAGTCATGATATTACCTTCTTTCTAGAAAAGGGAACACATTATTGATCATCAAACATTTTGCACTCTATTCATGTAGGTAGGCTATTGCATCTTAATAAAACATTAGCATTTGCAAGATGGTGCATTTTCATGGCGTTTCCAAGACATTTGCAAGGTGCTTTTTTTACTTGCTAAGCTTGTTTAAATATTAACACAACACACCTTCAGAATGTTAGCCGAGATAGAACATAAACCTGGATCCATGTGTGCTATAAGAAGAGAGAAGATAAAAAACCTGGAAAGCACTAACAGCGGCGACTCGCTCTCCCACAATGGAATTGACGGTAGAGCTTTTACCTACTCCGCATTTACCTAGCACAAGGATCGTAAGAGATGACGCATTCTGCAAAGAAACGAACGCCGCAACACAACAGTAAGCAAGTCAGAGTCTCTCACCGCAAGAAAAGGGAGGTTTCTTCAGAAAAGCTTCGGCCTTTTTCCACTTTACACAAGAAAAACCCGGTCAAGGTAAACTACTTCCCGTCCCTTTACAAAAGCATGCATCCGAAACACTTTGCTTTTCTCTGTGTGTGCATCGTTATTTCTTTACAATGCAGGTGCAGGCGGTTCCTTCTCCAGCCTACGCAGAAAACGGCTCATGGACGAATACAAGGCCATTTTCACCTGGGCCAGAGAGCAGCCTGCACGAGAATTTAGGGTTCCCAACAAGGGACATGACAAGCAGAGCAGCATGCTAGCAATCAGGAGCCCCGTAAGGCGCTTAAAAACGAAATTCAGGGACTCGCCTCGTCGGTGAGCCGGGAGAGGAGATGGTGGAGCGCAGTCTGCGTGGCGGCGGGGAACTGTAGCAGGCCGGCCCAGTCCCGAGGTTGCCCAGACGCCATGGCCGACGCTCGTCGTCGTCGTCGTCGTCTTCGTCGTCTGCGTCGTCTTCCCTGTGCGTTCAGTCGAGCATTTCACGTAATTACGAACATGCCCCTCTCTATTTTGTGTATTTGCAAAACTGCCCGAAACCGTGTATATATACACAACATGTACGGTGTATGCGAAACGACATATACGGTGTGTATTCTACTCTATGAAACTACATATAGATCACATACGGTGTGAATTATACCGCTTTGTCTCTCTTTGGTATGTATTTATATATACCCTACAGATGGGTGTATATACGATGATGATATTTCGACGCTTTCGTTCCGACACGTGGGAGGAGCTGCTTTCGAAAATACGCGAGTTTTCCTCTGATGCTGCCAACTGATTGGCCGTGCTCTGCCGCACGATCGGATGGCCATCTGGCACAAGGCAGGCGATTGCTACGTACTGATCGCCGTCGGCTCCTCGATCCGAACAATTCGTCCGAGATCGGAGGCCAGGAAAGAGTGACAGAGAGAAAGAGAAACAAGCGAACGAACAGCAGCAAACGTTGTGTGATAAAACAAAAGGACCTTTTATGAGCCAACTGATTAGCATCAACACAAGTGGTGTTTGCTAATAGCTCCAAAGTGCCAACAATGTATCCCAATTATATGCTCCCGATGTGATCAATCAATCAAGATTGGGAGCAAATAAACACAAAAATCCTACTTCATGAGTTAGTGCGGAGATAATTTGCATCGATGATTTCTATTGCATTTCTCAAAAAATGAATCTAGCATCTTCCATCCAAAACCGCCTCCAAGAATTTGGTTACATGGTCAGCCTAAGAGAGAGAAAGTCATCAATTCAAGTTTTAGGGTTTAGGGTTTAGGGTGGATTATCATTCTATGTTTCAGAGACAATTTGGGAGTTCAATGTACTTGAATCACATCAGTTTTCTCAATTAACAAACCGCCAGTATGTAGTAGTTCCTCCACAGCCCAATGTACTCAAATCACATAATTTTTCTTGATCAAAGTCTTGACATTAGCAGTGCATCAAGAGACATAAATGCAACACAAATAACCCCCATGTACAATGAAATTCACAATATGGCATTTGACAAAGATCAATATACATTTACTCCAAATTTTATTAGCAACAGACACAGGTTACACAATGATGTGGACAAACATGACATCATGTTTGCCGAAATTTATACTTTATTTCATTCTGACTACGAACACAGGCATGCAAAACTCCGAATGTACAAACAGATTTACAGAAGATAGTATTTTGCTGAATGAGGGGCATAAAATGCAGCTGTAGAAAAAATGAGATTGATCCATTGGAGTAGAGGCCTAATCCTGCCTAGGATGGTGAATAATCGCCCGAAATAATTGACAGATACGTTGCCATATATCTTTCGCCTTCTGCACCATATCCGAGAACAAAGCAAAAACACAGGTCGCAAACATAGCTGCCCAATAATAAGGATGCAGCAGCCGAAAGAAGAAACTAATCAAATGCCTCAAATTTCGCCCTACCTGCAGAAGAACACAATCACAACACATCACATGCATCGTTGTCTTCAAGACTGATTCCATCTCTTCAAATGTCAATGGTTTAATCTCTCAGTCTTCAAATGTCAATAGAGCTAATTCTATATGACTCAAATGTCAATAGAGCTAATACTATTACGGTTCCTGGTTTTATTTCTCTAAGCAGATAGGTAAGTAATAGGTTTGACTAATGCTAGACTAGCAAAATGTCAAGTTTCGTGAAACCACCCCAAATATGGAAGAAAATTATTAAATGAATACGTAGACCGATTTTATTGTTAGGCAAGAAACAAGCCTTGCACTCTTACCTAGAAGATACCTACAAGATACCCACTACTCAAGCAAATTTAGAGATGATGCTATACTAATACTTTAGGAAAATGAATATAGATATAAATTATATCTGGAAGTCTCCATCATAGAAGACACACCAAAATATCAATGAGCAATCAAATGAGCATTATGAGCTTCATATACCAGATGAACGCGTTTAAGCAGCAAGGCATCTCATAAGACTTACTGGAAACAAGCAGTCAAGAGTCTCCCAGGCACAGCGACAAACTTCTGCAGTAGGATACATAGGCCCTCCAGGAGCAGTGAAGCTATATAAAGCAGATTTCAGTCGCATGCTTGTTATAGGACGCAAGTCTAGGCCTGTAGAATGTTATTATTCAGCATGTAGTATACGAATTTAAAGCTAAGCATATTTACAAACTTCTGGAGCTCCAAATCTCACCTTTCAGAGATTTTGAGCTCTGAAGGTAGCACAATAAGACAGGCTCAACTTTGATTTTTCGCAGCTATAACCATGACGAAAGACTATTACTATTTCCCACTCATACACATTAGCTAAACCAGAAATCTGAAAAAAGCACACTTTCATACAGTGAAAGTCTCATGCCTGATCCGTAAGCTCTGCAACAAAGACATCAGCTGGGTTACCCATGGAGCAGCTTAAGAACGCTGGACAACTCCTTAAAAATTCTCCTAACCTGTCACCTGTCCCATTCCAGGCCTTTGACCACAGTCACAAAGAAATTTCACCTCAAATGATAATAGCATTAAAGAAAATTACTTGGTTCATAGAAGAAAAAAAATCTTGAAACCAATAGAGTAAGATCCTTCCGAGCCTGCAAACAGACAGAACTCTAAGAATCATAATGGCCTACAATCCCTTAAAAAGAAATTGCAGATATTGAAGTTCAGATGTTGATCCTTATACCTGCCGCGGTAGCCTTTCTAAGAACTCAGGTTTAATTGCAACTTCTTGAAATGTATACTGAAAAAAATGGAAGAATAGCATTCACAGAATCAACAAAGTGGTACATTGCTAATCAAACTTTCATAACATTCCAAAATCCAAACCATTTACTCTTCAACTAAGCTTGAAACGGAAATTAGTGAGACATGCTATAGCATCACCCTTGGATGTCATATATGACCTATAGGATTTGCATGAAACATTTCCATTAAGTACAAGTGGAGATCATTAGTGATTCACCATGTTCAAGGATTCTATTAACAGATATTGCAACTACGAGTGCAGCAAGAGGAACATGAGTATTGATAAGCCTTGTAGGACAACCAAATTTGAATATGATCAGAGTTGCGACAACACAGTAGAACGCGATACTCATTCTCATTGACATATTGGGAATAAAATATGTACAGAGAGTAATCTTCCTCATGCACATCCCAATGGCTCATATCACGTGCAAAAACAATGAATTATGGCCTATAACATATGGTCAGCTTGGTTTGCAAAGTTTTTAGTTGAAGATGGTTTTGTACTACAGTGCAGCACATGTAATACAATATGCCGACCCCATGGCTCCAAGTTTCTCTTACATGTGCTCAAACCCTTCTTAATCACTACTGAAAACCGAATTACACAATCAATTAAAAAATTTAATGACAGTATTCAGTATCTCTTACACAATGCTTCGGCGATAAAATGAGACATTGGAATAATTATTATGAATCATGAATTTGGAAAATGAAATGATCTGCACAACAGTGCGAGAGAGGAAGAGAGGGACACTGATTTGTATTGTACCCAACCACTTTCAGCTGGTGCAAAAAGAATGTTATTATGCTAGGGAACAGAGCCTTTAGGGGGTGTGTTATCATTTATTAAAAGATATCTAGCCAAAATGAGTAATGTGTGTCACAAGTATAAATAACTAATGACTGGACATCGTGAACTAAGGGCCTTTATACCCAACAAGAAGAAGAGCATTTGTTGTTGCAATGTTTCAGAATGGCTTCTAAAAGAACACTAAAAAGTTGAGTGGAGAATCCAGACAAGGAATCTCATTTAATGTACAAAATATTCTCAGAAAATAAAATTATATTACAATTGATAGCTCTAGCATAAGAAAAAATCGATGAACTAAAACATGGGTTTAAGATAAAGGAGAAACCTATGATACTTCACTCCAAAGTGATCCACTACCAACGTATAATATCTGTTGTATGGGACATTGATATACTTTGCATTCGTCTCTGCCCTTCAAGGGTGTTGTACTTTGTATTTGTCTCCACCCTTCGCTCAAGGGTGGTTGGTGTTGTTAAGCACCCTTAATCCCTTGAACGTTAATAATTAGTATATCCATAATAATGATCCTTGGATCACATCCAAGTATTGGAACAAGCCAGAGATGCTTTCTCTCTTCAATAGACTTTAAGCTCTGCACATGTGCAGAGGTGCAACATCATCTAGATTCAAGCATCAAAACCTACCTTTCCCAGGAGAGAAACCACACAACCTAAGATGGCTTAAAGATAACACAGCACAGGCATATTATCTCTGTTAAAACGTTCTTCAATTGTACTTCCCCTTACATTATCTGGCTCAGCGCTCATGCAAAGTAGTTAGAATATTCTTGGGTTGCAACCATCCCTAACATTATTTTGCTCAGCACTCATCCAAAGTAGTTATGCTCAGTCTCATTCGACAACAGCCTATGAAGACATGGATTCAGATTTTTACAAGAGTCGGGAACAAAGAAAAATGTTTCCTCTGCATGACTGAAGATAGATTGATACGACATTTTGGATATACGAATATAAAAAATGTGTCATGGATTAATATGAATCACTGAGCAGATGCATGCCTCCATATCAAGAGGAATATAAGCTTATTTACCAAGGATATTATTGGTGTTGTTAAGTCTGATGGGCATTACATTTCCACTGCACTCTACTTTACAATTCACATTTTCTCAATTATGTACTTTTGTGCTCAGAGATGTTTGGGCTTCTTCTTACTAGAGATCCACATATTTAAGCAGATTAACTTAATGAGTAGATTGCCAAAAAGCAAACTCAGACATCTTCAGAAAACTAGGACAACGCTTAGGTCAGTCAGAATTTGAAGATACTAGAGTCATCAAATGGAAGACCATGTCACTATTTAGGATATATATTGTCATCGATGCAATGTGGCATCACCTTCCATGCGTGCACATAGGCTAATCCATTAATATTCTACCCCCACCCCTCAAATGTATATCATGTGGCTTGCGTACTCCTAAACCTATCTGTCGTACTTTGGACACATCCTAGTTACATAGGATGTTAGCACGCAATATTTTAACACATTCTACAAAATCCCCATATCTTCTCTGATTAGTTATAATATGGTTTCGGCAAAAGGCTAAATGCCTGTGGCCACACAATCGAAGGCTTTCGGGGACTTGAACCACTTTCCCCTCACTTTAAAGCAAAGTGTCACACCACATGGAAACTTATAAAAGAATTAAGAGTTTACATGGTATAGTGAGAAAAACCTCCTAGTATCGCTTTGCACATCAATCCTGTGTATCAACATCAGAAGCCAAAACAAGAAATCAACACACTGCTCTTTTTACATGCATTTATATTATGAGACCATCGACATTCAGTATACAAACCAAAAAACATTTGTTGCTCCTTCTATGAATGCTGTTGAATATCGTAAAAACCCACTTTCTTGCTCTGCAGGGCCTTCAAAAAGCTGTAGCAAAGGTTAAAAATTAGTAAAAGAAGAAATGAATCTTCCAGCTTCTGTAGTAATAAAACATCAAACATTACCCACAATGTTACAGTCATGATATACTAGTTTATATGAACTTCATATTTGCAACCAATATTTCATTAAGACACACATCAACGGAAAGATTGTTGAAGAGGTTCAGTATTTCTGCCCTGTACAAGGTGCAATATAACAGCTAATATAACCTTCGGAAAGAGTTGAGATAGAAAGAAGGTTATATTGATGTGAGACAATCTTAGATCTAGTGATCATTCAGAGAAATGATGTTGATAATGAATTATTGGTAAAGGGAAGTAAATAAAATGACTTAGACAAAAGAAAAATGTTTTCAACAAAGACTTAGACAATGAATTATTGATAAAGGGAAGTAAATAAAATGACTTAGACAAAAGAACAATGTTTTCAACAAAGACTTAGAAAATGAATTATTGGTAAAGGGAAGTAAATAAAATGACTTAGACAAAAGAACAATGTTTTCAACAAAGGCTCATCATTGACAGAGTACAACACAATACATATGACCCGTCTGGTTTTCTCTGACATTCAAGTAGAGGCATATGAACACACGGAGAGTATGACAGTAAGAAAACCATGATTAAATTGCCCCACGTTAAGGGCGTTCTGCAACATTGCTATACATGTTCCACATTACATTGTGAGGTGCTCTTCATTTTCAATCATCTGAAATGACGGAGTACGCAATTGTGACCAGCTCTACTCCAGTAAGCCTTTCATGCTCTAATTATAAATACTGAGATCATGGCTGTAGGCACAAGGACATTCATTTCCTACCTCATATGAAGAAAAATTATGATACATGCCACTGCATGATGAGTTCACCTGAGCACTGTAGCATTTTAACAATGCCCATATTATGAATCCTATGTCGGTAACTCTTGTAGATTTTAAACGTTCCATCTTTTACGCCATTTGGCATTATCAAAAAGCCTACCAGAATGTTGACATGATACATGCACAATAAATTATCAGTTTGATTAAATGTTCAAAACCCAGCAACCTTTTATCTTGTTTTCATATCATAAAGTCAAAAAAATTACCAGTAACAATTTACCAAAAACATGTTCCTCCTTTTTCCAGAAAATCACATTCCACAGTAGAAACAGAACATACCCACAGATAAAAAAGAAGCGCAAAGATCTGGGAGGCAAATGACTGGCTCCATAATTTTACGAACAATTGTAGGATAGCTTTGCAATCCTCCGGCACCTGCATGTACCGTTCTGCAATAACTTCATAAAAGCACAGAAAAGGCCTGCCTACATCAAGAACTTCACTTGTGCCCGAACCATAAAGTAGTGCTGTTTGGATTAGAAGGAAAAAGTTAGCAGTCAAACTTCAGTCATAGGCTAGGGATAATACAGAAGCATAGATACCTTGTGCACGGGCGTCGACTTCCAGAGCCACATCAGTAAATAGTTGATGCAGAATTTCAGCTCTTTGAGGTGCATTCTCAATTGCCTGAGCAGTGAACATAAGAAGTTACCAGTAAGTCAAAGATGTGAAACGTCATTCTGAAGTTACAACTCAAAGAGGACGGTGCAATCTGTGAACAAAAGAACGCAAATTGTGAGCAATTCATTTCCACATTGAAAGAACTGTTTCTGTATGATACGTTGACAAACCATTATTTTGAGGCATATTAAAATGTTTTGCAGGCCAATAAACATTTCAAAGCACAAACTCACTGTAGGACTTAAACCCTGGTGTAGTGAGTTGATAGATACAAGATTCTGAGTAAACCGCAAAGGGGACTTTCCATTTCCTATAATCCACTGCCTCAAGGTTGCATCCAAGGTTGTTCACAATTAATACTGAATGGTGTATCAAACAGTATTTCAAGTATTAAACAAGTGAAATTTTGGGTTTCTTACTTTTGATGTGCAGTTAAAACTTCTTTTGTATTGTTATTGTAGAAAACAAAGATAATACCAACAAAGCTTTATTAGCAAGGGGGAACATTGCCCTGTGTATATCCAAAGGAGAGATGATTTGTGCAACATGAATTTGACACTTACCAACGGCCTCCTTTCAAGTATGATCTGGCACTTCAATGAACATGCCTTACCCCTTGCAGGTAAGAATCACATCAACAACGACAAAGCACCACAGATCATTTCTTATACATGTCAAAGCATGGAGTGACAATGACACTCCTTTTCAATTGCCATAGGCAACGCATGATTGGACAATTCATAGTCTTGTCCAGGGACAAAGATTGGAATGCTGCAAAATGGACTTTCTTAGACCTTTATTGCCTCCACAGAAGCGTTAATAAAGGCTTTCTTCTTTTAAAATATCTTATGATGAAGCCTCAGTCCAATCTTTCTGATCCTCAGGTCAATCTCTCCAGAACTGATACAGCCGCACTATCATCAAGAGAGAGATATCCACCAGCACATAGGATACACTGTATATTTTATTCGTTATCAATCAAATGATGACAATGCCATCAGGATAATATGTTCGCCTATCCATCACACAGTCCACATCCTGGTTTTCTATACAAGGTCTCCTACATCGATGCAATGCTCTGAAAATTCTTACTAACTTACTTGATTCAGCTTGAAACAGAATTCTAAGACTCAAGGAGTTTATTGCATCAGTTCAGGCCAATATCATGGATGCCAGTCAATAGTTGTTCTTTCACCTGCAGAAATGCACCCTAGCAGAATTATTTACTTTGCAATCTGATGTCATCTTTCTGTGCTGCTATAAAGAAAAGCTGAATTTCTATTATACACTTTTCATTGCACATATCTTCCTTTTCAAGTTGACCACCACGGTTGACACTGCAAGGTTAAGAGTGATTTCTTCTTATAAAAAACACCTAATAACCTTGAGACCATCATAATGTTGATGTAGACGATGGAAGAATTGTACTTCAGCAACTGATTCCATCAACCAAACCAAGTTCTTGCATGCCGTCTTCTGACCATACGGTTTTCTCGAATAACGAAACACACAGTTCAACATTTCCTAACAAGGTACCAAGGCTTCTTAGCGTTCATTCGTGATGGAAGGAGCATAGAGAATACGATCAGAGAGTTCCACTTCTTAGACACTTCTAGTGTGTTTGAAAATGAATGTGTGTGTTAAGATATTTCTATCCTGTTGATGATCCAGATAGATAAACACATTCTAAAACCTTTCCTGGAGTTAAAATGATTAGCCTCAGCAGACGTGACAGAGAATCCGACCACATTAAAAAAATGTGACTTTGTTATGCTCTAACCAACGAAAGGCGTGATTACCAACAAGGAACTCTGTTAAGGAACCCTCAAACACGCTTCTGAAGCACTCCTTTTTCACGGGAATTTTGAGTGTTTCCTACGAGCGTGGACTGAGAAGACACCGAATTCCATAAAAGTGCTCCGTTTCCCAGAAAAAAAAACAAAAACCTTGGAGCAAAAATAGGAACGGGGGGGAGGAAGAAATACATACATGTATGGTGACGGAAAACATTCTGCGGGTAGGAAGGCCAAGGGAGAGAAACATACCTTCTGGAGTTGTCGCTGAACTTGGAGAGTGAGAGCGAGGAGGTAATCGGAGGGCGGAAGAGAGGATCGCTTGGTGGTCATCGTCTCGGCGGCACGGAGCAGCGAAGGAGCAGCAGGTGCATGGCAAGGTCTCTGAGCAGGCGCAGAAGACGGAGAAGAAGACGAAGACGAAGAAGAAGAAGAAGAAGAAGAAGAAGAAGAAGAGGAAAATGAGAAACATTTTTACTCGATAAATTAAATTCGCGGAAAAACAGAAAAGGAAATTCAGAATGGATTTTCATGGAAATATATATATATATATTGTGGCGTCGGTTGATCTTCCGGCTGAGGAACTGAACAGGCAGCCTAGCATTGGCACCTATTGACCTTCTGGCAAGTGAATAGTCAACTAAGTGAATAGTCAACTAAGTGAATAGTCAACTAAGTGAATAGTAAACTGGACCTTTGGACTTCTAGCCGAGCGAGTAAACAGTCGGCCCATGTATCCATTATAAAAGGCAACTTAGCCAAATGAGAAAAGGCAGTGGAAGCTCCCTCTTGTATAGGTCCCCTCGGCCTATTGCCCCAACTACTCTCAGTCGCTTGTCTACCTTACGGTGCCTTAGTCGCACTTGCTCTACGTTGTCCTCGTCCTACATACATCCCCGAGCTGCCCACGCGACACTGATTGGTGAACGTCGCATTGGTGGAGATAACGGGGCCTCTGCCACTCATGGAGCATGATGACGCCGAAGCTTCCGCCCACGTATCACCTGGCGATGGATCTCCCCAGCGACACATGGAGCAGCACCCGATGGACTAACTATTCCAAGCGGTTTCCAGCATCCTCTTGCGGGTGAACCACACCAACCAAGCTCTACTCAATTTCCTGTCGACAGGACCCCATCAACATCGATCCGACCCCAAGGTTCGTCCCAAGTCATTTTCGGGCTTCCCCTCAGAGGATGTTCTCATGTGGTTGGATCACCTAGAGAACGTCGCTGGATACGACTTTTGGACGGACGACCGCAAGGCCATGGAGGTCAAGACCCTACTCGATAATGTGGCTGCCACATGGTACATCCAACAACCCGATGCAACGAAGAGCAATTGGCAATTACTGAAGGCCGCGCTGATACAAAACTTCGCACACCAGAACATCACGCAAACCGGCCCCCAACAGTTAACTAGCTTGAAGCAGCAACCGATCGAACCGGTGGCCCAGTTCGCTGTCAAACTCAATCAATTGCTCCTTCGTGCGGATCCTGCCATGTCAGAAGAGATGAAACTTTTTGTCCTCTGGCCACGCCTCCACCACGACATATCTCGACGAGTACGAGATCAAGGTCCCGTATCTTTCCATGCTGCCATCCAGATCGCCCAACGCATCG
>JBBBWG010000582.1:1707-22373 GCA_037176905.1 Azolla pinnata
TTTTTTTTTACACCGAGATCAACCCGGGTTCGAATCTCGCCATCCGCTCCTGATGACCAAAAACTATTCCCTTTTCCAAATTTTGCATTTCAAAATGACTTTACTTGGAAGAGATAAAAACCCAACCCAAAAAACCAAAAAAAAAAAAAAAACTTGTTTCATACCGGCAGAAATTGCCAGATCTATCAAGCTTAAATGCACTTGTTGCGGAACTCGCCGGCTACAAAACGCACTCGCGCCAGAGAAATCGCCTGATTGGCTTAACACTTGTTTGTGGAAATCGCCGACTGAAAAAGTGCTTGCGGCAAAAAATCATCAAACCAGCTTAAAACTCATTTGCGGAAATGGCCAGATCAGCTCATCGTATGGCCCCAGGGTGGCGATGCTCCACAAAGCCCATCCTACAGATTTCTCTCTAGCCTTCCTTGTCTCTCTCGGCAATGCCATGCTTTTTACAGAAAGCTCTGTTTAGCACGACAGGAGTGCGTTCCTCGGAGCCCCACCTCCCTGGCTTGCACATGCCTCAGTTACATCATACATGGGGCACGATGGTCTCTGTATCGCTCCTGCAACGTAATGTTCGAGATCATGGCTCCGACTTGCCTCTGCACATCCCCCGCCGATTCCGCAGCAGGTCCACATTATTGATGCTCGGCTCGATTTGCGCTAATAAAAAACAAACAACTGATTGTAGTGTTCGGGGGGGAAAAAGAAACAAGCACGCGCCGACAGCCCTCCCTGGAACAAACATTTGTTCTTCAATTAATTATTCCCTGCAACTGCCAGAAACTGTAATGTTTTGCCTCGATCAAAGGTGCGCTCCGCGTAAGTCTTCATGCTCTCATGAGGTTCGATTATCCTCCTCGTTTCGCGGCTTGGGCGGCTGTTTGTTTGTGATCGCTACCCATTCAATCATACGGGGCTTCAAGTCAATGGTTCTCTTTCTAACTTCAAGTACTTTCAGATGATGACAGATGTCATAAACATCGGCGTTTGATTTCCCAAATCAACTATCAAATCGGAGAGTTCCATATCAAATTTCACAGAGCACTTGATGATCTCACTTCCATTCGGGGCATCACAACTTTCTTTGTCTTTTCATGTCGTGGCACTAGTTCTACTTGTCTCCCACTTGGTGACACCTAATCACGTTCCGACCATACCATTTTTAGGTGCCATGTATGTATAAAGAGCGTGGGCTCGAAAAACAGATGCCGACGAATCCACAATACAACAAAGGAAGGTTGTAGAGGTAAAACTCGGGTGATATCGTCCAATTCAATTCAGTTATCGATCGATGACACAGGAATCGCTACAACGAAAGCCCCACACTCAAGGAAGAGGGATGAGTACAACTCCATTACGATTCTATGGGAGCTCCCGGTGTGCAATGGTGAAGCAAAGCTGTCACAAACAAAAGAACCGATCGATGCCGTTGAGAGAACGACGCATATAATACCTCAGCTCATGTTCCGTATCTCAAGCAGATATTTGACCCATATCTCAATACACATTCAACCAATCGTCTCAGCCCCATCCTCGCCTTACATCTCATGCATCTCAGTTGTTTTACTTACCCTTTAACCCAATTAATCAGATCTTCACTCTCAAAAAACAAGTAAATCAGATCTTCACTCTCAAAGTTCAGCAAACTGCTGCTTGATTTAGAACACTAAACCTGAGAATTTTTACAACAAAAATTCAAAAGGAAACAGGAGCTACTCTTCTTCATCTTCCTGTGTCGAAGCACACACAGACGAGAACGACAGGTGCGAAAAAGATCGTTTTGAACGAGCGGAGGACGAGGAGGACGAGGAGCAGAAGAAGGAGCAGAAGAAGAAGAAGAAGAAGAAGAAGAAGAAGAAGGACCTGTTTCGGATCTAGCTCTCTTCTCAGACGTCTCCTGGTTCGAGATCTCGTGCTCGGCACGACAACAGTCCCATCCCATGGGGGATGCCAAAGATATATTAGGTTTGCCCAAGACGCCCTTCGGACTCCCTCCCGAGAAGCGCAGCAAGCCTGCTAAGGAAAACCCTAAAAAGCCCGATGGAGTTTCTCGCGAGGTAAGACCCTTTCTTTATTGTTTTTCTTGTATATCCCGCACCCTGAACCTTTGTCAGCAAATTCTGTATTTTCTTCGTGCTGGTTAGCTACTGCGATGAAGACAGTAAGAATCAAGTCAGACTGTATTTTACATCGGATTTCTGTGTACTGTGATATGCTTTTGGCTATTGTGCTTATTTGAATGTCAATTCTATCTGTGAATTTGCAAAATAGTGTTTTGGCTACTGCTTTACTTTTCTACTGTCAGGTGTATGCTCTCACAGGGGGCTTGCCACCTATCATGCCAACATTTGACATAGCAAGTTTGAAGAAACGGCCTCCAGTTAGCAATAAGAAGGTACACATGTTATGCTCAAATTTGTGTTCGGTTCTTAAAATGATGGCTATTAGTCAAACATGGAATGCATGAAATGTAGCACAGCTTCTGCTAAAGCTAGTTTGGATATGGAAATAAAGACTATGCTTGGTGCATTCTTTTTTTAATAATGCATCGACCACTTGTGCATGTAGTTTGCAAGCCTGAGACGATGTGCTGCTTATGGAGTAGACTAATAAGAATTAATGAATGCGAAACGATAAATTGCTGCTTTTTGTAATGAAAGGGAAGAAAAGCACGAGAGTTTGTACGACAGTTTATAAACTTGTAAACTTCTTTACTATCGTTTTAACCTGAACGTGGGATTGACATTAAGTAATAAGGGTGGATAGCCTGAAGCAAACAAAGTCTGTCAACATGTACAAATGGCTAGGTGGCTAAGTTGAATCATTTATATGCTGAAAATAATAAAAAAGTTTAATGCTGAAAGTAGGTTTCCATCATCATCAGTCCCTGGTGCTTCTTGGTAGAGAAGAGTACACCAATAGGCATCTATAATCCAGAAAATCATACTCATGATCGCAAAAAGAAAGCTCATAAAGGCAAGCAGATTATTTTTATCTTTAGATGTAAAATTTACCGCGTTAAGTGCACAAATTGTAAATGCTGATGTTGTTCTAATATTAGATGCATGCTAGATATGTTTTGCCTTGGTTTTCAAAATGTTATATTACTCTGTATGTTTCAATTCTTCTTCCAAAGCATGCTATATTCGTGTCTATTAGACAGGCATATTATATAATATCCATGACTATTTGTTGCACCAATCATTTGCTTGTAAAGTCTCTCTTTGATTTCGGGTTTTAGTTTCTCGTATGAATATATCTGTCCTTGCACTGCAACTTCTTTAATTATCGGAGCTAATTTTTGTAGATATCTTGGCAATGGTTACCATTCACATCATCTGCCCGCAAAGACAATTTGCAACTGTATCATTGGGTTGGTATCTTTTTCCCTTTTTGTTTCTTACATGCTAGTTGTCTTTGTTTCCTAACTGCCATTTATCAGAGCTCACCCCTTTGATAGGTCAAACTTGTGGATGATGTAGCCCCAACAGGGGATTATTACTTTGCAAGATACAATAAGGTAAGATTATTTCTTTGGGCTGATATTTTAAAGATATACTTATGGTGAATGTTTTGTTCCCGTGCCAATGCAGAAGATTGACGTCGTGAGATACACAGATGAGGAGTATAACAAAAATCTTATTGATGCGGTGAGTAGTCACTCTTGTATTCAGAGGCCATGTTGATTGGATTATGTTGAACTTTTTGGCTGGACCACAGGCCATTTAAGGTGTTTGGTTTTATCAGTCTTTGGTTAACTTTATCAGTCTTTGGTAGTTTGCTATTCTCTTAAACTCTCAAGAACTATAATGTGATTTTGTATTTACGCAACTTTTATTTATGACTGAAGCTTTCTTGTTCTGGTTTGATGAGTTTCTATTTTACAGAAATGGAGCAAAGAAGAAACCGATCAACTTTTTGATCTTTGTGAACAATTTGATCTGCGGTTCATAGTGATTGCAGATAGATTCAATCCTCCCAGGGGCATTGAAGAGCTCAAAAGTCGATACTATTCAGGTTTTCAATGTTACATTCTCTTGTATTGCATAGAGAGGGCTTTTTGATTCTTATGCGATTCCTATGTAAATTTTCATGAACGTTATAAACCACTTTCTAATTTGTTCATGGCTTGGTCATGATGATTTATATTTGACTTTCCAACAAAATGCTGATGTATTATTCAATTTCTGAAAATATATAAAGAAGTAGGTGATTCATGATCTAGTGTGTTAAAGATATCGCAAGTTCAATTTAACAACTTATTGACCATGTAGAAAACAGAAAGTCATAGCTATAAGTCATTCAGAATTAATGCATGTATGTCAGCTATGGTTTTTTTTCAAGATTATGAATAATTTGAATGATCAATATTGAACAATCTTTTGCCTGTAGACAGCCAATTTCTCTTTAAGGGTGCTCTTCATGCCATTTTCAGATCAATTCCTAGTTTTCATTCATTACTTATGGAAAGTACTTTGAAGAAGCTTGAGGATAGATCATTCCATGCCCATTGTTTCTCTATAATATAATTTTCTGGTAGAACGTAATGAAATGTGTGTTTTTTCAGAAAAGATGAAAAAGCTTAAGCAAGGCAGATCCTTAATAAGTTCTAGTAATATATTACCATGTACAGTTGTTCAATGGTTTACAGTTTGGGTACTACCATTTTGTGTGCCTCTTTCTGAAAAAGTCTTTTTGATCCAAGAATGAATTTTAGTGCCTGTAAAAAAAAAGCCTTTGTGTGTTTAAGATCAATTTCACAGTATGATATATGTTGTTTTCATTTCTTTCAATAGAATGAGGCCACATCTCAGCTGTGCTGGCTTAGTATACCCATCTCTGAAGTTAGCTTCTGTAATACAAACATATCTTGTGTTGCTTTCACAGTTGCAAAAGCCATGGTTCTTGCAAGATCTGCAACACCAGAGGATGCAAATGATCACACACTTGTCAAGGTACTAAATGGTAAACCAGTGTAATATTCGTGTTTGCTAGCTGGATTCACATTGAGAATTATAGGTTTCTTTTGTATTTGGCAGGAATCATATAATGTGGCACATGAAATAGAGCGTAAACGTGCATTAGGAGCTGTTTTGTCTCAGTCACGCCAACAAGAACGGGAGGAAGCAGAGGTATCTTGTAGCAGAGTTTCAAAATTCTTACACAGTTTGGAGAGGGGTAGATTATTCACTTGCTGTTGTTTGATTACCTTCAATAAAATTAGTTTGAAGCCAAACGCATCTCTGAAGTGCGTGCTGTGAAGGTAAACGTATGTCGCATGATATATGAATCCACTTATTTAAATAAGTTCCTCATATATTGCTTAAATTTACCTACTATTGAGAATTTCCAGAAACAGATTGTCAATGATGCAGACACCTCTAGCATTGCTACTGACGTGGATGCGATTGAAAGAACTCCAACTACTCCTGCAAGACCAGCATCTCCTTCACCAATACACCCACCTCGACCCTCGGCTGCACCCACACCCACATTGACGTCGGCATACGTAACGGCATTGAGCGGAAGTCGACCAGTTAGTTCTCTTTACCAAATCTCTTGCTTTAGAATTTTGGTTAAGAATCACTTCATGCTGGTTAGAGCAAAATCACTGAAGATTCACTGTATGATTATTTTCTTACTGAAATAAGACACACATGGTAAAGCTTCTACAGTAACACGTACATTTGTATACCTAAAGCATATTGAATGACACTGGCTACAAGGACCAATCTTGCGGATGCATGTTTGTTGGGTATGTCAATAATATGCTAGGAAGAAATTGTGAAACATCATTGTCTTGTTCGGTTGTTGATGGTATGTTTTATTTCTGAATGGTGGATATACTTTCTTTTATTGGTCGTATTTATGTTATGTGAGATGTTGACGCAGTGGTCATAGTCTTGATTATCTGAGATAATATTTGCAGCCTCGTGTCTTTACAAGGGGTACACTATTGACCCAATTGATACATGCCATTGTACCCCCTGGTGGTGCAAGATTGTCCAAACGTGTTGAACAAACACTTGAAGAACTTGGGGTACTTGTTTTTTCTGTGCATTACTTCGTGCATTCCATGGTACATGTGTTTGTTTTTTATTGCTTACTAATTCATGAGTTCAGGTCCAAACGAAGCCAAAGGTTCCTACACAAGCAGTCTGTGCAGAACATCTAGAACTTCGGAAGGAGGTGCTGACAATGCTGAATTTGAAAAAGCAGGTATTCCTCTTCTTTGAGATTTTAATGACTCCTTTGAAGCCAGAACATATAGATGTGACCTACCTGCAGATTAGTATTTTTCTGTCCCTCTCAGATTATGTAAGGCAAGACGTATTGCATTGTAGGAACCATGTATAAAGTTAAGATGAAGTTTTAGGTTGCCTTTATCCACCAGTAATGTATTGCTGCCTATGATTCTTCGACTCTGATCAGTTACAATGGAGGGGGGCGGAGGTTACTATGCTGAGGGATAATCCGTATGCTGATATTCCAGCAATGCCGGGGACACCTAAGGTAAATGGAAGCTCAGATCTGCCTTTGCTTATATTCTTGAATACTCACACATTGAACTTTATGGAGCTAGATGGCACTTTGCCATTTGATCAGGTTTTTTTTGTGCATGCCATTTGGGAGGAAACCTTTTCCATCTATTAAATGATAACATTCCATTAATCCATGGGAGACAGCTGCAAGAATTGCTGGAGTCTTGGCAAAGTTTTATGCATTGATTGTATATGAAAAATAATATGCATGGGCCGTTTTTGTGTGAAATGATCTGCAACTTGTCTCTTTTGCTTTTCTGCAAGGATCATGAGCCGACATAGGCTTTAATTCAATTACTGTTGTACTGCAGAGGTCACATCGTGCTAGTGATAGCGATCGTGATCGCCCATGGACAGTAGGCAGTGATCTAGATACTATCCCTGGTGAGCTATATAACCATGTTTAGAACAGTAATTTATTTGAAGGACTTGGAATCCTACTGAGTGCTGCTTTTTTTAGCAGGTGAGAGGAGTGGCAAACGAGAACACAAGCGGAAGGTAAGTATTCATAATGTTGTAGTCCAGCACCACTGCAATGCTAGTGGGTAGTAAGCATGTTTAATATCCTGAGGTCATAGTATCATACTATCTATCGCCACAGCAATATTATGGTAGTAAGCATGTTTATGTGGTTATTCTATGCAACACTGCTGCAATATTCTTGGGTTAATAAGCATATTCTTTTATGGACTATCTTTTTATATTGTGTTGCCAGGCTCCTGTGAGGTTCTCAGATGGGCCTCCATCACCACCCAGCAGCAAGAGGTCTCGCAGGTTGAAGTCGTCTGATAGCTAGATTTCATGCAACACTGACAGCTTGCCAATCACTGTTTATCCTTCAGTAGATTTCAGGTTTGAGTGTGTGTTTGTCTAGCCATGCTGAACTGCTGTGATCAATGTGATGTGCAATGACCAGCGGTATCCAAATTGATGTCCTGACCTGTGTTTTCTATCTGATGTGACGCGTGTTGGGTTGATATTCTCTTTGGAATTGCCGTTACAGCTAGATTATAGTGATCACCATGGAGTTGAAGTCTTCCCTTGGATTACCCACTGCTGCTAATGTTACACCATAACTCTAGAATGGGCATCACCATGCTTACCTTATTGTTGTACACGTCTTACATGCCCAACTAACAGCAAAAAGCTTATGTATAATGCCAAAATATCAGTGAATCATAGGGTAAAAAGTGACAAACACATTTGCGCATATTGAAATTATCCATGCTTTTGTAACTTTTTGCTTGTAAATTGAACTGTGGGGGTATGTCGTGGCAAGAAATTGTTCAGTCATGGGATGGGTCTCCCTAAGCCCGACATCTGTCCCCTAATCAGGTCATCAGCATATCTATATACTGTGCTTGCTTGTCAGAATTTGCCACAAGAATCTGCCAATTCTTTTTTGATCAAGAGCATCTGGTCAATCAACACATATCTTACATATCACATCTGTTTAGCAAGGGAAAAACTATTGTAACAGCAATCAAAAGAAAACTATTGTAAAGAGGGGATTTGAACAGCTGGATCAGATACAATGTCATCAAGGTTTCCTCATTAACAGCAACTGAGAAACCAAACCGATGAAATCCAGAGTGATGAAGGCCCTATATAAGGTCAAAGGAATGCATTGTTAAACAAAAGTAGGATTTTGTTGCAAGTATATAAACATATTTAAGCCCCCAGGACTCAAGAGTACAGAATCATCAACCCCATTTTTTTGCAACCCAAAGCATTTGTGGGTTGATATAGGCCAAGTGATTACTAATCTCTGTTTCTTCGTTCCGTTGTTGATGCACTAAATAAATTATCGCGGTTGTGAGATCAGGCTTTAGAGATGTATATAAACAAAACACGTAAATGACTCTACTTCTTTCGACTATCAGCACATGCAGCAACTTTAAAGAAAATGGTTGGATTCTATCAAGGTTCTCGCATGAAAAGCTGTCAATCAAACTGCAGGTCCGCAGTGGTTTCTGTGCAAACGATCCATGAATATTGGCCCAATAACACCATGGTTGTTGTGTTAGATACACATAAATGACATTTCACTAAAACATGATTTTGCAACACCTTCCAACTTGTACAAATTTTTTTTGTTTCTCTTTCTTGCAAATGTCAAATGGTCGAACGATTACGACAGATATCTTGACGAGGCTGGAACAAAAAAAGAATCTAATACTAGACGCCATTGCTAAGCACTTGATTCTAGATGATGAGGCTTATAACAACATTATAGCACGAGCTTAGAAGGTTTAATCTGACCTTGCCATATCCACTATGAAAACTTGTTGAAAACAACAGAAGTTTATTTTGTTTTATTTTCCCCCATTTTGCAAGAAATGGATTGAAAGTAGAAAAGAGAGAAATTGTGTGAAATTGTAATTTTTGTCTGAGATTTGTGTGAAATTGTATTTTTGCATTTTTGACCTAAGAGTTGAAATTGTGTGAAATTGCATTTCTGACCTGAGAACTGAAATTGTGTGAATTCTTCTTCTTCTTCTTCTTCTTCTTCTGATTCTGATTCTGAGAGTTTCTGAGGTTTGACTCCCCATGACGAGGTCTGCCTTTCTCGCTCGCACCCTCCTGCGAGCGCGGCCTTTCGGTTGCCAGAGCTCGCTCTTGCCTGCTTCCTCTGCTTCAGAACAGTGGCAGAAGGCGGAGAAGGATGACGCAGGTCCCGACTCGGTGCATGTAAACGGCAGAACCGACAGAAGATCGATTAATCGTTCTTCTTCTTTTCATCGTCATCGCCGCCATTCAGCTTCGGATCACAGCAATAAACTTATACCCAGACCCAGGACACTGCTTCGAGGCACGTTCTCTCTCTCTCTCTCTCCCGTGTTTTGTGTGTGTGTACGTATGTTCGTTCTCGAAAGACGAGTCTTCTTCGATGGAACATGCTCCCAAAATGGGAGGTAAATTAAAAAATATTCAAATTTTGTCTTAGCTCTCATTCCATAGTCCAGCCTACAAAGCATATGATCTGTTCTAACAGAACCAGGAAGCGTTGGTTGGTGTTGCTGCATCGGTATTCATAGAATAAGAGCTTCGGATCTTGCCTGGTCCTTCTTAGGAATGAGCTGATCATTCTGGTGCCATTACGGTGGGATATCGTATATCCACTAAGGACTTGAAGCTTATTTGCAAGTTTGATGGGATTAATTATATTCAATGACAGCAGCACTGTATGAATGTTTATCTCCATAGAATGCCATCATGGGCATGCTGTAAATAGCATCAATTAACTTCGATCACACATCAATCTATAAAGAAAGTGATCTTAAGATCTCAATGTGTGGTATCCATCCTACATTAACAAACGAATCTTTTTGAGCTGGATGTTTTTCTCCAGCAAAAAGGCATCACGGATATGTTTTTTACATCAATCAAGAAAGAAAGCTGTCCTAGGATCTATATGAGTGGCATCCATCCTGCAGTGATCCTTCCACCGATCAGAGATCCTCAATTGATCTTTACACCGATCAGAGATCCATCAGCACAAGACACTCTTTGATTCGTGGTGGGATGTTTTGCTTCATACGAAGCCATGGTAGATATGCTGTGAATCACACAAACGACGTAGATATGAATGGTATCCATCATACATCAATCCTTATAGCAATGAGAGATCCGTCAACACTAAAATCTATTTTAGTGGCAGGAAGATGTTTTCAGTGCAGTTGCTCAATTGATGTTGAGCTAATGCTAATATGACATTTCTGAATTCCTGGATGCATAGGATTTGTTCACCACTACGAAATAACTGAAAATTCAGTAAGTCAATTGTGGATTCTGCTGATATCTGTAGTCTGAACTAACTCCTTGTTGGTTCTAATGCTGATATTCAGAGAAGAGGTTTCTTGACTTTTATAAGACTTACTCATGCTGCTAAATATCAGTTCTTCAGAAGAGATCACAGCCCATTTAATGAGAACTGCTAAGTAAAGGCTTACATCGAAGTAATTTTAGAACATGCTTGGGTAATCCCAAGACGTACAGACCGTCGTTTCCATGATCTAAGGAACTACTGACGGATGGTTTTGGTTATGAGATATGATTGGGGTTTCAAAGTTCTTTTTACGTAGGTATATTAATGCAGCTCTGTTGAACATAGTTAAACTTCTCTTGCCGAATACATCTGGTTGCTTGATGGTGTCCTTCTGTGAAGTCATAGGGTATAGCATACCGCTTATGGAAAATGTGATGATCTGAGAGTAAGGATGATTGTCAATGGCCTTGCCTTCTTTCATTGCTATATGGTGCAGTGGGGATACTACCTTTATATCGTGGCTTGCACGTGTGCACTGGTTACCTCTCCTGGGGATTAGCACTTTTGGTTATAGCATGGGGTGGGCATTGGGGGGTGAATTTATCGGGTCTCAGCCCTCAAAACCCTAGGCAAATCCAACCTAGATTTAAAGAATATATAACTAGATACAAGCTATATTTCATCTGAACAGTTTTATGCACATTTTATGTTTCTGCAGGGTCTGCAACCCAATACTTCGCGGACAGAAAAGCAGGAGTACTCCAGACTAAAATTTCAGAGGCTTCAACATCAGACCGACACAAATTTTTTCACACAGAAAGTATTCATCCTAGGTGCAGTATTCCCAGAATACAAGTCGTAAGTGCTTGCATGCAACACTTGTCTTATGAAATATTCTGTTAGAGTTTCTAAACCAAATGTGGATCATAACATATAATCGAACTAACCTCATTAACTACATTGTGCTAACTTGTGAACATTGAGGTTCACATTTTTCAGCCAAAGGATAATACCAGAGCGTGTATGATTGATGCTGTTAATATCTTCTTTAGTGACGCTCTTAAAGATTCTTCTTGAAATTGTTCAGGGTTCTGGACATGAACTGTTCTGTCAGCTGCGTACTTGTACCAAGTCCCATCGTGCTAGCTTGCATCTTGCGAGTGATAATGAGGTAAGATTTGTGGATAAAAAATGTCATGGTGGAGAATATGCATGTTTTTCGTAGTCAATAGCATTGTATTGTTATTGATATTGTATGCAGGAAAAGGTGGATCCATTTTCTCTTGTTGCAGATGAACTTTCTTCAATTGCAAATAGGCTTAGAGCAATGGTGTCAACTGAGGTACCTTTGTCAGCACATTCAGCTTCTAGGAGTAATGAGAGACTATTCAGTTGACCATGGAAATAAGCATGCACTTACAATAAATGATAAGACACAAGCTTTTCATCATATAGGACACAACATTCTCTTATAAAAGTGCATTATTTCTCAAACAGGTTCCCAAGCTAGCTTCTGCTGCAGAATATTTTTTCAAGATTGGAGTTGAAGGAAAGCGATTTCGACCAATGGTAAAAAAATAACTTCATGATTTGGAAAACCCATAAAACGTAATGGATTATCATGAACATGGGCATGGGTAGGCTCATTCATAGTGAAACTAAGACATCTCCCGTCGATTGCTGTAAATTACAAGTTCATTGTCTTGATGATCACTGCATCTTTATTTATTCTTCCCGTGGTACAGACCTTGCGTATGCCAGCAGGTTCAGAAATATCCAACAGTATATTACTGTCAGACAGTTCACATCCTTACTAGCAGAGCTTAATAGGCTGTCAGCCACAAAAATTTTCATTCTCAATCCATTGTCTCATTTTCCCAATTCCGTGAGCCTCACAAGCCATCAGATAACAAGTTTGGAAGCTTGAAGCAATGGGAATATAATCTTGGGATGAAGTTGCAGAAACTTTCCTTCGTCTTATGGGATGGTAATTGGTTTTCAATCTAGGACTTTATAATGCTACATCAGCCTTAGTCTTTTGATGCAGTACAGTATGGTTCTTGTCACTTCAATAGGTTATTGTTGTACACATAAGGAAATCCTTAGAATACTTTTGAATGTGAAAAGCTGGTTATAAAAATCATGTTTTATTAGATTTGTTGATTCATATTGCCTTTACATTCTGGGAAACAGAAGAATTGGAAAATGCAACCGTTCCTAAACTATGTGGTTTTATTCTAATTCTGCACTTTAATGCTTCTTTGATTTGGGCTTTCAATTTTATATGATTGTTATGTTAGGAACTTATTGAATTTTTTTTTTTCCTACCATGCTATGTCAGATTTTGTTGCTCATGGCATCATCGATGACCATAGTTTTGCCAGACATTGGCATTTCAGAATCGACATTGCGAGAGCAGCAATTAAGGCAGCAAAGGATTGCTGAGATAACAGAGATGATTCATGTAGGAAATTTTCTTTGTGAGCCTTTCTTTTTTCTCCAGTTCTATGTGAAAATGGCCAATATTTGACATATTAACATATCTATATTAGGTGGCTAGTCTTCTTCATGATGACGTATTGGATAGTGCAGAGACAAGGAGAGGCATTGGCTCACTCAATTTTGTTATGGGAAACAAGGTAGGAAAATGTATTTAAAACATTTGAAAAATTCTATAAGAATACGAAGGGTGCAAATTGGTGTAGAAACTATAAATTACTGAAATCTTGTGGTCTTTCATGCAGCTTGCAGTCTTAGCTGGAGACTTTTTACTGTCACGGGCATCTGTTTCACTTGCGTCATTGAAGAACACAGAGGTGAGATAGGGTATGTTAATTGGTTGACCTCAGAGATATGTATGCGCTTAATGGTTACAGATATGATTATTGTAAATTTGTAACATCCACCATAAAGGTTAAGATACGGGGTTTATTGCTGTTGTGACTCAGCAAATGGTTCATTTTGACAATCTAATGTCTAGTAATTTAGCTGGTATCCAGAGGTGCATACGCTCATAACAGTCTCTGCTCTTTCAGGTTGTAGAACTTCTTTCTAAAGTTTTGGAGCATCTTGTAACTGGGGAAATTATGCAGTTGACTTCAAATAAGGAAAAATCTTGCAGGTTATTATTTTCTAATGGACTAGCAACAGTGATAATTATTAATGATGATGACTGTGTTGATATATGTTACTGTTAAAATGTAAACAGTAACCTCCTTATCAACGGTCACCTAATTCTTTTTTGTTAGTATCGATTGTAATTCAATTGCATCTCATACGTACCATACTTGGTTTTTCTTATCAAGGATGACCGACGTAATAATTGTAATATCAATTAATTTGCAGTATGGATTATTATCTGGAGAAGACATTCTATAAAACAGCCTCACTCATGGCCAATAGCTGCAAATCAATTGCACTTCTTGCAGGCCAATCTAGTGGAGTTGCAACACTTGCTTATGATTATGGGCGGCATTTGGTAATTGTTCAGACATTTTATTCATTGATTTGAATATGTTTTCTTATGGAGAATATGAACTTCCTTTGATGCTGGAGATGATTTTGGTTGTTAGTATCGAACCAAATTTGGCTCTCATATCTATCTTTTTGTATTCTCTGAGACAGTGTCAGCATGCATAAACAACTATTTTAAACTCTTATCTTTTATTGACTATTCTTTGACGAACCGACAGTTATTCTAATTTGGTTGTGATCTCTGTAGTTACTGTAAATTGAAGAAAATGATATAGTCAAGTATTGGGGGAAGAGTATTGGGGGAAGATTTTTTTGTTTATTTTTGTGGATTCAATGAGGCACCACTGTGCCTCAGCAGAGCTGGTATACAATGACGAGTGCATATGGTTGAGAATTTTATGGATGAAGAGTTATTCAATAGCCTCATTTATCACAAGGAAGACACATCCCAACATAGTTGGACTACCAGAAAATGTCTCTATAAGCCGTCTAACAAGTCTTATCTACAAGAGAAGGCTCAACATTCTCTTGATAGGTTAACGGACTATCAGCAACCCTAGAAGAATCAGGCCCATAGCATAGATGAATAGGTCAGTTCCAGATATTTGATATAGTTTTTCTGGTCTATGTCTCTATAAGCCGTCTAACAAGTCTTATCTACAAGAGAAGGCTCAACATTCTCTTGATAGGTTAACGGACTATCAGCAACCCTAGAAGAATCAGGCCCATAGCATAGATGAATAGGTCAGTTCCAGATATTTGATATAGTGTTTCTGGTCTATGGTTTCTCCATGACAGGTGTTGCAAAGTGTAGAATTTCTGGAGGGGTATGTAACACTCGGAGGCCTGAGAGGATGTGTATAAATTTCTATTTGTTTCTTCTATGATATGTGTACAGAAGTGGGGAACAAGTTTTCATTGCAAATTATGAGGCATCGGTAATGCAGGATAGAGATTGATTGAAGGCTGCTGGATTGGGACTAAAACTTATATATCCTACGCGATTACCAGGCTGAGATAGGTGTGCCACTGATGGTTCTTGTGAGGTGAACGTCCATCCATACCATGTTGGCTTTGGAGTTGTTTAGAGAGTTGGCATGTAACCATGTCTTTATCTGCCCAAAAGCTGTTATAGTTGTGAGCTCCATCGTTGCCAGTAGAAAGATTAGTCCCCTTCAGTACCCATTCCAAGGTCATATTTAGCATGGAATTGTTCTCATGAGATATGGATGGCCGTATCTCAAGGATTGACACGATAGACAAATAAAGGTATTCATCATTCTTAGATGATCCTTTGCACTTATGGGATGATCAGAGAAAAGTGATAGAGGTTATTTTCTCAGGCCATGGATTTCTATTATCAGAGAGGACCTGGACGGTCGCTTCCAAGAAAACTCAGGGCAAGCATTAGTACCCTGTAAGAGGGCTTGATTGACCAAGAAGTTCATTTTTCTATTTATAGATGCTCAATTGGATGTAAATTATCACAACCAAGACTTGGCCTTGAATGGAGGGCAGATAGTATAGCTGGCCAAGTTTGTTCCTGACCACCTGGTAGTCAGCCTGGGACATTGGTGTCATATACATCTTAAAGAGCCTTCTGGTTTGGTGTTTTCACGTTTTGCATCTCTTAGATAATATTATATTCTCGGCACTGCTAGTGTGCACTACTTGTACTTTCAACACCTGGTTGTGTAGGGAAGGCATGTTGTTTTTATTTTTGTTTTATTTTACCATTGTTACTGATATGATTATCATATATATATGGTCTAACAATTTGCTTTTCTTTGCAGGGTATGGCATTTCAACTAGTAGATGACATGCTTGACTTCACTGGAACAACCGCATCATTGGGTAAAGGAGCTTTGTCTGATATTCGGCAGGTATGTTTCGTCTGAAGTATGCCTTACATACATGTAAGTATGTATGCATGCATCTGAAACTTTAAGAATATTTTGCATTTTTTGCAGGGTATTGTTACTGCTCCTTTGCTATTTGCGTTAGAACAGGAACCACATATACTCGATTTGATATCCCGGAAGTTCAAAAATGCTGGTGATGTTGAACTTGTAAGGTTCTAACCTTCTTGTGGTTTTTACAACTTTCCCTTACATATTTAATTCTTTCTTATTTTTCCCTTGGGAATTTCTTTACCTATGGAATATTCTAGAGAATCATTTAAAGATACTTTGGTGCTGACTAATATTTGATAGGAAGGTTAAGTCCTAAAAATTATTATGCTCTTGCTGCCATTGGGAAATACCCTGATGACAAACTTCAGCCCAGGCTTTTCATTGATTCAGTGCTTCTTCTGTTCAGAGAGTAGTATGTCCATATTCATATACACATGCATCTTTAGATACTGAAAGGGCCTTGTTGGTGGGTCGAAGGTAAATCTCCACCTCATTTAAATTGGTGGTGGGTGGTTGCATGATACTATATTCATTAGGAAAGCACTTATATCCATGTGATTGTTCATAGGCTGTTGAACTGTTGAAGAAGACAGATGGGATTGAGAAGACAAGACAGCTGGCAGCGAAGCATGCCAGTCAAGCAGCCGAAGCCATTCATTCGCTGCCACCAGTACAATCGGAACGGGCAAGAAAATGCAGACAGGCACTTGTGGACGTTACAGAACAGGTTTTAACAAGGACCAAGTAAACCTTGCCCAGTTTGCAACACTATTTTTGGGAATCTTACTCAAGGTAAAGAAAGCAGCCTTCAGCTAGAAAAATGATTTGAGATTTGCTCATCCGATTGGAGTCCCAGCCCCTTTTTTTCCTTGCATTTCCAAAGCAGAGATGGGCCGGAGGCAGATAATACAGTTAGCTCAATGGTTTCTCTTTCATGAAAACCGATTTAGTAGGGTCTTGAAAATGGCTTACCATTCCTCCAAATCTATGGAAGCTTTACAGAGATTGATTTATTAGTTTGTTTGTATTCTGAATAAATAGGTTTTGGATGTGTTTTTAACTCATTCAATGTACCATACATAAAGCTTGCTTGATGTATTTCTTCTGCAACCACTACTATCGGTTCCATGGAGGCTTCCTCACGGTTCATGTCACCTACAGATCATTTTTTTCCCGAACCTCAGCTAAAAGCCGCAAGTCTGTTAAAGCAGGACATTCTCATAAAACAGGGTAAACAATAACTCTTATGCGTTTTGTATTGGCCAAAATACTGTCATAAAAGGAAATGAAAATTTGAGTATTTGCTGTTTCCCAGTCTGTATCACAATTATTCGTGATTATCTGCTATTGTTAGCAAATGTGAATTTCTCCATTAGTCATCTGCCTTTGATTAATCCAGTGGCTGTGAATGTCAGTAATTGATCTCCAGTATGTGAGCATGCGTTGCATTTCATGGTGATTGTTTCATGGATACATCCATGAAGGACTTAATTCTACTAGAATATATTCAATGTCATCTACAATTACATTACAGTATGCAGATATATGCCGCATCTATTTGTAAAGCAGAATACAGTAAGCATCATCAATGTTTACCATACTAATAAGATATGGAAGATGCTCCTTCAGACGAGCATGTATTGATAACCTGTCTCTAACAAGGTTTGCAACAGCAGAAAGGACTTTCAAAATCAAAGAGTGGGCTGGATGGGCACGGAGCTTAGGTAAGGTGGATTGTTTTCTGAGTTACGGTTTGTGTTGACAATATGGCTTTAGGTATGTGGCAACTGAATCTAATATAGTTGTTGACAGTAATTACTCGGTCAGTATTCCTTTTATTTACTGTACTGATGTGCATGGAAATGTCCTCCAGGTTTGGGCATTGGATGTGGGTTGCTCTCTGGGAGAGCAAGTACAGCTGATCTATGTGCTCTGAGAGCATCTTCATTCTGTTCTGATTCAATCTTTTTATTTTATTTTTTATTACATTTTTCCCAGTTTCATAGACCCTCTTCTTGTATGTAATTGTGTCAAGATTTTTGCAGAACTGCAGAGGGTTTATGTGCAAGTGCCAGCTCTGCATTCTTCATTCAAGAGACCTGCAAAACTATGCAAGGTAGGTAACTGACTCATCTCCATGGATTGTTTGTTTGCTTCACCAAAATCACAGATCTGTGACCTCCGATGAGCATATATACCATACAAATTGTTGCATGATTATTGTCCTGATTTGGTCGAAAAGGACGCCGCTGGAATCGTGGCTGAATACTTGCATACGATCCGTCAAGTGTGTATTTTACTCTCTGCAGTTGGATGCGATTCGGAGCGTAATGCCGGAACAATGGAAATGCCGTGTTTTTTATTTCTGCCATTTCCTGATGATACTTATTCGGCACCATTGTCAAGGAGAGAAAAAAAAGAGAGAGAGAGAAAGGCCATCATCATGATCTTCCAACTGATGCGGAGACGCTCCTGCTCCGTCTACTGTTCTAAAAGCGCTTAAATGCTAATCGGGTGGGGCCGAAAGAGCTGCCTATCTATTCCTGCAAATCCATGATGCGGATTCGAGGACAATTTCATCGGGGAAAGAAGTCATCATCATGATCTCCAACTGATGTGGAAGAAAAATCTCCTTTTTGGCTCGACGTAAGCTCTCGACATGGATGCATTTCTTCTTCTTCTTCTTCTTCTTCTTTATTTGTTTCACTTTGCAATTCAGGGTCATAGACTGAGCCATGGTGAGAGGTCTTTGGTGACTGTATTTGGAGGCGAATGAGGGCATCGTCTCTGAACGAAGGTGCAGATTGATGGGATACAAGGTCTGTTCTTGGAGCTGGCATCGAAATCCCGATTGGTGCTCTTCCCCAAGTAAATTCATTCAGATGAAACGAATCACATCGAGGTGCAGTGTCATCGCATCTGCAAGCAGATCGGAGCTTGTCGAGTTGCTGAGGAGGTGTAAAACCGGATCCAGCGGCAGCGAGCACAGACGAGTTCTCGTGTATCTATCCTGATGAAAGCCACGCGATCAGGAATCGAGACGGGTAATATACCATCGTTTTGTCTCTAAATGTAGCGGCGATCTAGGCCCTTTTACCTCGACAAACCATAGCGGAAAGCGGGAAGGCGGCGACGTCTCTAAAATTCTGTTTTTCAACTTCGAGGGGGCATTCATTTGTAGTTAGCTTTTTCCCCCGTCGCTCGAATCGATGCGATTAGCATCACGTCTTGTCGTGGAGAAAATTGCAGAATGTATATAGCCCATGTGGAGTGAATGCATAAAGAAAGATTGTTTTCCTGCATTTTGCTATGAAGATCCGGGCTTACGCCTTCGCCTGATTCCTAAACCCTAAACCCTAAACCCTAAACCCTAAACCTGTCTTCTTCTTCCAAGTTTAGTAGACCTGCATTTCATCCGAGGCACTTCCGCTTTAGCGCATCTCGAATTCGCGAGGGGCAGAAGAGAAAGGCAGCCGATCGATTTCATTCAGTGTTCGAGGATCGCAAGATCTCGGCCCATCATGCGACGATCTTTAGGATCCGATTTAACATCTGTCTGTCTGTCTGCCTGTCTGTCTATCTGTCTATCTGTCTGCTTGCATTCCAGGCGAGAGCTCACAAGAGCGCAAGCGAGATCAGTCGATTGATCGAATCTTGACGTGTTCCGCGGTATTCATGTCGACTCCGTAGATACGACGACAATCTGTTTCTGTTCACACTTGGGCACTTCATGTACAGTAGTAGTAACCGAACGATCGGGCTTGGATCTCGTTTTTACAGGAAAAATCTCTCTTTTGAGAGCCATGGCCTTTTTTAAATAGATACAGATCGCAGGGGGGCTCGACGAGTGCGATACAGGAGAGATTGACATCCTCAGATCGGCCTTCTGATCGACGAAGCCTCACTATTTCGATTGCGTTTGTGATTTTATTATAATTAACGAGGGGGGGGGACCAACCCTAATCTTGTTTCGCTACGTTTTCCGAGCTCGACGTGCTCCGATAGATCGGATAACGATCGTAGGCTTTGACTTGGCGGATACGGATAACACCGAGTCGTCATGCATCCGAAAGTTTTATGAGGGGAATGATGACCGATTGACCGACTGAGGCCGAATCTGCTCCGCTTTGCTGCAAATATATCCTGATAAGCCAGATCCTAGTTCATCCAAAAAAAGGTTTAGGGTTTAGGGTTTAGAGTTTAGGGTTTAGGGTTTAGGGTTTAGGGTTTTTCGGTGCTGCATCCAATCATCCAAGGGCATAATCAAAAGAGCCAGATCATGCGCCACGGCAGGCAGACAAAACCAGGCAAGAGTCTGGTTTTCGCCCTAGTAATACATACATACATACATACATAACATGCATGCATGCATAGGGCAATCCGACTAATATTCTATATTGGCAAGAAGCCCGCGGTTCATGCCACAACATGTTCATGTGGATAAGGTTTTGCGGCTTTCAACGGATGTGGTTACCGATCATCATCGCCATCGTTACCTGTAAGTGGTCCTCAGGCGGGCGAGTGGCTCCACATTTGGGGGCATGTTCGACAAGTCTGGCTTAGGGGTCGATAGCGAGCGCTCTTATGATTGGGTGCATGCCATGCACATGCATGACCTGCCGATTTCGGTTGACGTGGTATCCCCCAGATTGCATGCATGCATACACAAATACATACATTCATGCATACATACATGCATACAGACATACAAACATACATACAGACAGACAGACAAATAGACAGACAAATATACAGACAGACACACAAAGATTGTGTGAAGGCGGAATGGGGTTGGAGGGAGAGGGCGCAGAACTCGTGTGCGCTCTTCCTCGTGGTGATAATGCAAGTACTAGCATGCACACACTTTCCCTCTCAGAATTCTCCATCTCCGTCTCCGTCTCCGTCTCCCTCTGTCTTTGTTTCTGACAAAATTCTTGCTCTCTGTGTCAGCGTGTTTGTGTC